>NTHP01000136.1:789589-804795 GCA_003416845.1 Oplegnathus fasciatus | reverse complement strand
AAAAAAAAAAAAAAGAACTTCCACCTAACTATCCACAAGTGTCAGACTATCAGGTGTCGAAGGGGTTCATGTTAATTTCTGAACTCCTTTTGTCAGACTTTAACCCAAACAGCCCACCACTAACCCAGTGGTGGAATGTAATTAAGTAAATTTACTGTACTTGCGTACACATTTGTACTATTTTTGTACTTTATATCCCACTACTCTTTCCAGGTCTCCATGGTGGAGAGGAGATGATGTGATTCAGGTCCTACCTATTTGGCGAAACCTGAAGTTGCTCAACGTCCTCCTGGATCCATACTCTTATGTTTTATAATCTACATGCATCTGTCATTTTATCATCATAATTTGTATATACTGTGGGTTTTTTTTTTTTTTTTTTTTTTTTNNTTTGTTGGTCTATTCTGTGCACACACAATCTGTCCGTCCTGCGAGAGGGATCCCTCCTCTGTTGCTCCTCCTGAGGTTTCTTCCATTTTTCCCCATTAAAGGTTTTTTGGGGGTAGTTTTTCCTTATCCGAATCGAGGGTCTAATGACAGAGGCTGTCGTATGCTGTACAGATTGTAAAGCCCCTTGTGGCAAATTGTGATATTGGGCTATATAAATAAAATTGACTTGACTGTTTCAATTTAAACATTTAAATTCAACATTAATGCTGAATGTACATTCTTTCCTGTTTTCCATAAACATAATAAAAATATTGTCTCGACTTGGTTGTCATATTCTGCTTTTCTGCTTAAAGCCTCTGTGATAGTTACAGCAATGCAAATATACAATAGCATATAAAAAGTGGCAACAGCCTACAGTTTAGCCTACCATACCATCTTGCTATTGATCACTCCTTTTTCTCATGTTGGCGCCATCTGTTGAACTTGACCAGTGGAGCTGGCAATGACTACCATTGTGGTAAAGGAAGTATGACCTACGGGGCTGCCATACTACAGCTAGATGGAAACAGGAAGAAGCTGAAATCAACTGCTACAATCACTGACAGCGAGAGAAATACAAACAGGGACAGCCTCCATTGTGTGGTCTCTTAACTGGCTACTCAGCCTATCACTTATGAATCCCATTGCTTTATTGGCTCTTTTTACACCACAATACATTCACTTGTATTAGATGGATGGCAGGATCAGGAGAAAGCTGGTGTTGAATTAGTGTGTATTGATGGTACCCATTAGGTACATGGTAAGAAAATACATAGTAGACACATTTTTGAAGTCGACTTCATACTGTATAACTTAATTTGACGTCATGTTAAAAATACTTAAATAGTAAAAATGAATTTATTTGCTCATTTCAAATATTTGATAATTTCTTAGCCCTGCGGACACCGAATTTGTGTTTGATGGGGTCCTCTTTTGACTGGATGCTACTGGTCTAAAAACTGAGTCTAAAAATACTGGAATCAGCCAATGAAATAGCCAAAATGTGTAAGTATTTAACTGTAGAGTGGTTGCTTAAAATCCCACATTCCCTCTGCCACCTCAGGGTTGACTGTTCCACTCCCAAAACAACCCATACATCACTCAGAGGCAATCTTGCTCCAGGCCATACATACAGTACACAAAACACACACACACACAAACCAAATGTTACAGTAACAGTAACACCCACTGTTATTTTGTGGCTTTACGCAGCTTGTTTGTTAAGAGCAGACTAACATTTAGACCACAGAGATGTTGACACTCCCTCTCAAACTGAAAGACACTGAAAGCTTATGAATGTGTTTGTATGTCTCAGAGGGATATGAGCACAACCTAACCTCCACTCAGACTGTAGAGTATCAGTGCTTGTCCCATTTCATAACCTTTTCACCAGTTACATTCATCTTTCAAGTCACAGTGAAACAAGTTAGAGCATCTTAGCTTCAGTAATGAGTAATGATCAGAGTGAAACAGAATATGTGGATAGGGTTTAGCTACGAGCAGTGTCGACTCTGGAGTCTGTTGGGGCCCTAGGCAAAAATTCCCAGGGGGCCCCCCCAACCAGCGTTCATCACCAGTATGATAGAAATAATCTGACTCTGACTTAAAAAAAAGTCTAATGTTAGCTGAAGTTATTCACGTGTCTCCCCCATTAGTAGACTAAATAAAAACATTCAGTTATTTACTGTTATACTTAATCGCCATTATCTGCTCCACTTACCACTGTCTTGCTTTCTTTTTTCCTCATCCTCTTTTTTTCTCTTTCTTTTTTCACTTCCAGACGGATCACTCCTCTTCATTGTCCTTCACTAACTTTCAATTCAATCTTTGAGAATGTTGCGTGAATCATGCAAGTTTGACGGGAATGACATGGAACCCTTTAGGGAGGTTTCTTACTGAGATTTCATTGCAAATAGTCCATTGGCTGTTTAAGGGGCAGGGGGTTGTGGTCACTGCAGTTGCCACATTTTGAAACATTGCTGTGGAGTAAAGTTTGTCAGCCCTCAGGGGCCCCTATTGCCCTGGGGCCCCAAGCAGTTGCCTGCCTTGCCTGTTCACAAGCTGCGTGTCTGGTTACGAGAGGGATTAAAATCAAATCCTAAACATGTGATTGGATTGCTTAACAGTGGGCATGGGTTAGCTTTTACAGTGCGACATGGAGCTGCAGGGAGATACAATTGTAGAGGAATATTGAGCTGCAGAGGACTGTTGGCCTCCACACATACCTCACTCACCTGTGTTGTTAGATCAGGAGGAGGAAAAGGGTTAAATGGATAAATTAGACATCAACCACATTTTCTGGAAATGTGAACAAAGTTTTTGCCAGCTGAAATCCAGACACACACCTACTACTATGATATCCATCTGCGAGCTAGCCAAGTGTGGTTTTATATTAGCTAAACTGGTGAGTCACCCCAAATAACATTTGATTGGATGTAACAGATGTAACCACCCCCGAATTCAAGTTGAGTAATCAAAAATATTCTGACATTTTACAGGAAGAGAAAAGAGAGACATTTTGATACAGAAAGTCCTGAATCAAAGTTTACATAGACTAGAGGGACCCATTGATGGCAGTTGTGGGGGTGTGTGAAGGGTAGGCTGACACCGGTGGAATAAGAATTTTGTCTCGTTCCAGTCGTCCTGACCGTGGCACTCCCACAGAACCTTGAAAGACCTCCTATTTTTAGCAAGAAATGGAAGTATCCCTGTTCATGAAGACCTCAAAAGAAGGTAATGTGGTCTGTATCCTCCATCCTGGCACAGATTCTCTGGAAATGTAGGAGTTGTGACCAAAACATACCTTTAGTGTGCCATGAGTGGAACCTGGCTTTGTGTAGTACAGTATGTGTGTGTCTGTAGATTTGAAGTAGACCTGTATGTTATGTTTCTTGGTGAAAGGTAGATCCTTTGAAGGTGTTCGTATCAAGGAAATGGATTTTTGTTTTATACAAACCTGGTTGACTTTTGATGGAGGCATGGTGGCTAAGCTTGAGGATGGTGACAAACTGCTCAATCTCCCAAATATCATCCAGAAAACAGAGATAGATGAGAGGCAATTTGGGGGCAGTTTTGGAATCTAGATTTCTCTCAGTCTGCCATGTAAATTGCCACAAACTGGCTGAGGGTAACAAATGTACATCAAAACTCAAGTTAATGCAAAAAACAATGGATTGTGTGGGTCAGCATCAACAGCAATGAAAGCATGCATGACCAAGCTGGGAAGAGGGCTTGATCAGGTCTTACAGGCCAAATGTAAACAACTATACCCTTGCTGCCTTGGTGGATGCCGCAGTTAAAGAGTACTCCAAAAACTCCAGAGTGGTCAAGTCAAAGTATTGACGAAGCGGTCAGACTTAAAGAACTGGAAGTTGAATTACAGCGTCTGGCTTTAAAAGATAAAGAACTGAAGTATTTGAACGATCTTGAAACGAAAAAGCTGGAACAACAAACGAAAATTTATTCACATGAGTTAGAGCTTGGTTTTGCCTCTCAAGTTTCGGATAGATCCACAGATTTTGATGTGAGCAGAAACATCTGCTTAGTTTCTCCTTTTAATGAAAAGGATGTCGACAAATATTTCACCTTATCTGAGCAGGTAGCTTTTACACTGAGGTGGCCGAAAAATGTGTGGACGCTGTTGTTGCAATGCGTTCTGAGTGCTAAAGCGCAGAAGGTTTACTCTTTACATCCGCCCGACGACAGTCTTGATTTTGACAAAGTAAAAGCTGCTGTGCTCAGAGCGTACAAGCTGGTGCCTGAAGCATACTGTCAACAGTTTCGCAGGTTGAAAAAGCAGGGGCATCAGACTTCCTTGAATTCGCATGTGAGAAAGAGTCTCTTTTTTGATCGCTGGTGTACATCTAATGAGGTTGAGGATTTTGCACAGCTTAAATAGTTGGTATTAATGGAGGACTTTAAAAACTGCCTCCCGGAAAGAGTGTCAACGTATTTGAGAGAACATAAAGTTTGTGATGTTTTTAAGGCTGCTGTTTTGGTTGATGAATATGTCCTCACTCAGTAATGTTAATAAGACTTTTGAGAGCATAAATGGTAATGGGAAGGACAGTGCTAGAGGTTTGGCTGTGGTGTCTGAGGGGGCAGAAGTTCTGGTCCCTTAGAGCTTGAAGTTAAGGCTGATAAGGAGGATTTGAAGGAAAAGGACAATGTAATGTGCTTCTACTGTAACAAAAAGGGGCATATTGTGGCAAGCTGCCCTGTGTTGAAAAAGCGAAATGCAAAGCCTGTAGCTGTAGTAAACAAACTTGATGAAAGATTTTGCTCCGTTTGTTATGGATGGTGTTGTCTTGTTGCCTGGTAACAGGTTTAAGGTCCCTGTGAAGATGCTGCAGGACACTGCTACCTCCCAGTCTTTCATTCTGGAGGGAGTTTTGTCATTCAGTAATGAGTCTGCTGTTGTTTCTGATGTTCCAGCGTGCCTTTGCATAAAATCTTAGCGAAGTCGGACCTTGTGTTAGGCGAAGTGGCTGTGGGGTGTCCTGGTTTCCCGATTAAGGGGTTTGCCTTTTTAATGGGGAATGATTTGGCTGGGGGAAAGGTGCCGGTAACGTCTGAAGTGACGCCAATCCCTGTTAGGCAGTCTCTGGATGAGCTTGCTGTGAGCTTGTGCTGTTACTCGATCTATGTATAGACCTAAACAGGACAAGGAGGAAATTGATTTGAGTGACAGTTTTCTTTGTGATCCTGGTGATGGTCCCTCATGTTCTCCAGACGCCGCTGAGAGTAACAAGTACAAAAATGAAGGTGATGGCGATCTCTGCGTTTGTCACGCCTGATGACTTTCTTCAATATACGTTATGGCCTTTGGCATGCATAATGTGCTGGCCACTTTTCAGCATTTGATGAATGTTGCTCTATCTAGTCTGCTGTTCTGTGAAGCATATCTTGATGATCTGGTTGTGTGTTCTGAGTCGTGGGTTGAACATCTGGAGCAACTGCATACAGTGTTTTATTGCTTGAAGGAGGCAGGTTTGACAGTGAACCTGTCTAAATGTGAGCTCGGGCAGGCAACGGTGACCTATTTTGGGAAGGTGGTGGGGGGAGGTCAGGTTCGTCCTGTTCAGGCGAAGGTGGAGTGTATTGAGGCTTTCCCTGTTCCAACCACTCGAATTGAGCTTATTTATGATTTCTATGATTTATTTAGCAATGGTTGGTTATTACAGGGGGCTTTTGTAAAAGTGTCTCCACTGCCTCACCTTTAACTCACCTGCTAAGTTCGAAGGTGAGCTTTAAGTGGTCTGACACCTGCCAGTCGGCGTTCAAACAGACCAAAAGCCTCTTGTTAAATGCACCAGTCCTTGCGGCGCCCGGGTTTGATTAGCCTTTTAAGTTAGCTGTGGATGTGAGCGACACAGGGTTCTGATGGGGTAGAGCATCCGATTTCTTATTTTTCAAAAAAACTTGACTGCCGTCAGAAATCGTACTCAACCACTGAGAAGGAAGCACTGGCGCTTGTCATGGCTCTAGAACATTTTGAAGTTTATGTCGGCTTGTCTAGTGCTCCTGTGGTTGTTTAAACTGCACTACTAAGGCAAAACAAAGCTAACATAAGTAGTGGTAATTTCTATCCTAAAAGGACATAGAACATAGAAATCCACTTCTTACATTGGCTACAAACATTGCTGTAAATATGAAAACATTTTGTAAAAACAGAAAACCAGGAGAGGATACCTTTGCTGCCTGGAACACCCCCACAGTCAGTTTATGCAGGTACCATCTCAGCTCCGAGCTGACAATCTCCAAGCATGGCGATCTATGTCTGGGGCATAATATTCATGTTATCAGTAATTAAACCAAGCAGTAAATGTAACAAATGGTTTCCTAAGCCCTGCTACCATACCTGCATACATTTAATGAGAGCATATTTAACACAGCGTAGCGCAGTACACAGGAATGTCTGCCTGAAATATTATTCAAACTTGGAGACCTGAATAATATAATATATATATAAGAATCAAAGTAGCAGTGCCCATACTACAACTCACTCAACATACCTCAACCAGGGAATGAACAAGGATATCACAGCTGTGGAAGAGGAAAATCAGAGCTTCCCTGGGAGGTATTTATGTCCTATATTGATGTGCCGATAAATTGAATTGGTCGCATTTAGCACGTGAGGCACTGTAGCGGGCATGGATAATGAAGGTGGTGGATGGTGCAATAGGAGGAGAAGATGATGCAGGGTGGATGTCTGCTGTAGGAGGAGAAAGACAGGACTAAGAACATGGGTCAGCTTATATAGTCTGGGCCCAGGTAAGCTCAGGAAAGTCTCCATATTTCTCTCCTTTCCCATGGAGGGGCGCCAATAGTTCAGTCTGCAGGGACTTGGCTGGGAACCACATTTTTTTTAACCAATTTATTTTCCAAATTACAGCGGTGGCAGCAGTAGTGTATTGCTGCCACCATGACCAAAAAATATTTGCTCAGTTTGTCATTACAAAGTGAAAAGTTTCTCACTTTAAAGAGACCATGGTGGCTGGTTCAAATCTGGCACAAATCACAGTACGTAGTATGGTACTGGTAGCTGGAGAGGTGCCAGTTCACCTCCTGAGCAAGGCACTGAACCCCTAACTGCTTGAAGCGCCTGCTTATGTGGAAACCCCATCACTCTGGCATCTCTCCACGACTAGTGCATGTGTGTGTATTTCCTTTGCGTGTGTGTGTAAGGAAAAATAATGTGAGGAAAATAACAACAGAGTGAAAAAAACAGAGGGATTAATAAAGCACTTCTTCTTCTATTCCTTCTGCTTCTGCTTCTACTTCGACTCTACTTCTCTCTCTCACTGCAGACAGACAGACAGGCAGACAGGCAGACAGACAGACAGACAGACACACACACACACACACACACACACACACTCACAAACATCAAACATACATGGCCAAATATCATCAGCCAAAGCCATTTTGCAGCTCCCTGCAGCTTAGCCGGGGTAAAGAGCAGAAAGACATTTACACTGGAGAGAAAGATGGAGGTAATCTTTAAGACTCCAGACACTGCAGGCTGTTGTTGGTCCATAACCATGTATCTGCAAAAAACAAAAGAAAGAAAGAAGGAAAACATGTTTTCTGAAAGATGATAGGGGGTTGGCTGATTGGGTGGATGGACGAAACTGAGCAGGAAAAAAATCAACACATATGGAAGCCTGCTCTTTCTTTCGTTTCTCCATCAATGCTTCCTAAGCAAAGTATTGAAATGTCAAAAAAGTGGTAAACTAATTAAATGTGTATCTTTAAGATATATTGAAATTAAGTAATTGATAGATTATAGCAAAGATCTAATTGACTGTGAAAGGGGAAAATATAAATATGTTCACTATATCAAAGCCCATTTCTGTATTTGTGGTCATCATTTTTTCGCATTTTTTGGCAATAGTCATCCATTGTATTAAGATTCTGTAATTACATTTCTATATAGTAGTTTTTATCGTTAGTGGCTGAGTCTGCATTTCCAACAAAGGAAACACAAGAGATTCTCAGGAAAAGCTGCATACTGTACATGTACTTCATCGTTACTGTTCCTAAATTAATCTAATTGAAAGAACTCTATCTGTTCACTGAACGCTCTCTTACAGTCGTATCAGAACTGTGGCTTTTATTGTAAAGCAGCCACAGGAAATGCTATATGTCTGTCATTGAGGTTAGTGCTTATGTGTAGCCACTGAAGGTGTGTTTTGGTCTTGTTTTCTATCTGAAGGCCTCTATAAGCTACAGTATTAGTGTTATCAATTGTTATTATTGAAAATATCATTAGTCATTATTATCATCATTAGAGGCTTGACAGAGTAGATTATTTAAAATATACTGGACCTCTTTAGATAAATATGATGTGACAAAAGAAGAATGGGAAAAGGAAAATATGATAAACTTTTTTCTTTTTTTTTTTCAGAGGCAGCAGTGACAGGTTGTATGGTGACTCTACTGAATGACAGGGCAATTTTTGGCCAGGCTCTGTTTAATCCTGTTTAATTCTGTGTATGTATGTGTGTGTGTTTGTGTGTGTGTGTGTGTGTGTGTGTGTGTGTGTCTATAGATAGAGGAATGTTTGATGTGAATGCCTCACGGCTTGACAGATGTCCCTTTTCATATGGAGGAAGGCAAAAGGTGGGTGAATGGTTGAGACAAGATGAAACTGGGCTAGAGATAAAGAAGCCGTATTTCCAGTATTTGCACGTGGATCATGAAGCATCACATTAGAAAAAGCTGGATGGAAACTCATCTGGACTCAACACCAACATCCTCATAATGTTTGCTTGTTTATACACTAAGTGGGTTGTGAAAACCCATTTGTCCAATAAGTTATGACTTCTTCTTCTGCTTGTGAATTTCATTTGTTTCTTTCCAGTGGAACTGCCCCTAACCTGACCTACCTGCTCTATCTGCTCCTGCCCAGCTGATGGGAACATATAATGACCTGCATGTGTCAACCATCTCTGTTTTTTATGCTCAAATATATTACTGTGCATACGGACATCATTCCAAATTATACTGCCCCCTAAACTTCTATTGAAAAATGTAGAAAATATTACAGCAGTGTACTGCTGTCACTCTAACAAAAAAATGTCAGTTTCAGCTCAGTTTCTCATTATAAAGTGAAAAGTTTTAAGGACATCATTTTCAGGTTATTATGATATATTTTTTGTTATTAGTACATACCAAATTATTCCGTTTTTATAAGAAACTTTTCTTATTATAATAACATTTTATTATTATCACATATCTGATCTAAGATCTAAGATCTGTTGATTTTGTGTATTTCTTTCAGTGAAAGGAGGCCATCAAGCTGAAGAAGGAGGCCTTTCCAGCTGGGTTGGCCCAGGGGTCTCCTGAAGCAGCAGACAGGTACTGGGAGGTCACAAGGGATGTGGCTTTGGTGGTCACAGAAGCAAAAACACTGGTGTGGGAAGAGTTTGGTGAGACTATGGAGAAGGACTTTCGGTTGGCCTCAGGGCTGTCTTGGTTTTCCAGTGTCGCATGGAGGCCAGGGACAGTGCCTGCGGAATGGCCAGGGTGTTGATTCCCATTTTTAAAAAGGGGGACTCCGGCAATTATCAGGGTACAATATTGCTTAGCCTCCCCGGGAGGAGCAATTCTGTCCTGGTTGTGTACCAGTGAATCAGCTCTAGGCAATTATGAGTAAATACTGTTTGTAGTGATGCGTAAATCCCCATTTATTAACTCAAATTATAACTAGGCTGAGTTTGAACTTATAAACAGCTGCTGCAACCTGCTCCTTGGTGTAGTAATTATGTTTCATATTTCTTTGCAAAATTTGCATAAGTAATTTGAACAAAAATTAAGCGATCTTGAACATTGTTTACTTTTTCAGCATTCCAACTTTCCACTGGCTGGTTTGTTGCCACAAGCTCCACAGGTTTTCTTATGACCATTTCAGGGGCTTGTCGTTTGTTCTCCTTGCAATTTGCAGGGATCTTATTTTTCCCCTTGTTGGCAGACCTTTCATGTGTAGGGAAACAAGTAATTTGATGACTGACGAAGCACTGCATATCCTCCAATTCCCAACTTCTCAGCTCTGAATGTGTCCTTGCTTGTGTACACTATAAAGTCCAACTTCAAGCCGGTCAGACAGGCAGGAACAGCCTTTCAGTCCTGTTGGATTTGGCTTTCCAGGAACAAACTGAAGCACTAGACAATATAGGGCATTATTTGGACACCTTCCCTGGTCGTGGCAGATTGTCTTTCTCAAACACATCAAATCATTTGTGACTTTGAGAGAGTTCCTGATCTAAAAGAATCTGTCTCCAGTTATAGACTCTGCAATGCTGGGTTTTCACTGCCCAGTGCATCCTTATTCTTATATTCACACATGCTCCATGGAAGGTTTTTATTTCTACAGGAGCTATTGAGGCCAAATCCTGTGACCAGAACTTCTTCTTGGTTTGTGAGTACAGATAGCACTTCCAAGGTCTCCAGTCCCTATGACTTTGGACATTGTCATCCAGGCGAGTACCTTCCTCCACAGACAGGATGAGCCTTAGTTGCAAAGGATAAAAGGGAAGAATGTTTAATCCATGTTAATGTACTTTGAGCTAATGTATTATGAACTCAATACCATTCACCACCTTAGTGTCAAATATCTCAAAACTGGACAAATGAAACCAAAACTATCCACAAAGCTACAAACCACTAGAGAAAATTGAGAAAATATGTGCACTGCCACTTACTCTTAACTTTTCATCATACAGTACATTCTTCCTGATTTCCCAGTGTTTAGGTTCAGTGTTTTGTTTCCATAATTTGTCATTGCCTTCCAAAATGTTTTCGGTCGCACTTTATTTTGCGGTGCACTAATAAGAAGAACTAACAAGCTGTACTAAATTAGACAAAAACTAGAAAGAGTATGTGAGGAGATCCTGATATACTATTAGACACCATTTTACAAGATCATATTCTAGTTAGAAATCAAATACAATGTCATATCAAATTCAAAATATGCTACAGTTAGACGCTCTTTTGCCCTAAATTATGCTGTAATTAGACACCACATTTAATGCTCCCAACATGGGCCTATGATAGCTTAATTAGACAACACAGCTGTAATTAGACGACTCTAATGCCATCTTATATCGGACATAGCCTTTATAATAATCAGACAAAACACTGAGACCTGAGAGGACAATACATTTATTTGGCTTTTATTTAACACAGTTTCACTTTATTACAGGGTCATTTGTTGCTCATTAGTTGAAAACTGTAGGCTACCGTAAACTAAAGTCAAAACACATCTGTCCACATCTGGTCTCTGCTTCACACCCCTCGTAGCCTGGATGTTCTCCGGAGTCCCGTGGAGTTTGTAGTATTACAGCCTAATACCTGCTTCCTGATGCTCTACTCCCAGACCAGTTAAGACATCAGACCATTTAATGCCATGTCACTATCCGACCCCAGTAACATTAGGCTGTAGAAGCTGCCACGACATTGCATCTTTATTTCCAACTATTAGACTCTAATTAGACTTTATTAGGGGCTAATTTGCAACATATTACAACAGAAGTGTGCTGTAAACTAAAGTGAAATCCAGCTTTACTTCCCACTATTAGACCCTTATTAGACTTTCTTAGAGGGTAATTTGAGGGTAAAAATATCATTGCACAACAGCTCCTGCAGCACTTTATTTTGGTGACCAAATCCACACTAACAGGAAACCAGGAAATACACACATTTTTCTTCCGTGTGGACTTTGCCATTTTCACATCGTGCACCTGCCCACTGTGGTCTCACAGAAAGCTGTGACATTCAACCTGGTTGTTAGTAAAGTTATTATATTAAAATCGCGGATTACGGCGGAAAAAGTTATTTGAACAAATTCTGTTCAGTAGTTCTCGTTATCTGAGGACCTGGTCCCATAATCTGACTTGTACTCAGTAGACATAAGCATAAACCACATCTTAGGTGGGCCACTCAGTATCTTTCTGGGAAACTGCAGGTGAACTCTGACATGGTTCTTAGGTAATAGAAGGCCAGTTTTATGCAGTGTTCTTGATGTGGTTGACCGATCCATAATCACTCGTAGCAGCTGAAGTCTGTTGCTCTTTTATAGTGGTTGTGGGTCTGTCCCAGAGGACATCGATGTCCTGATTGAAGGTGTGCAGGTCCTAATTACAGTTTCTGTTCTTTCCATTCTGCTGAAATTGCATGAATGCAGCATAAACCTAACCAACCTTTAACCATAGAGGTAGCAGATCAGAAAACTTTCAGATTAATAATTTCTCCCACAGTCATTTGTAACAGTTTCTCATATTTCTCATATAGTTTGGAGGAGTTGTTGTGTATTCTACCACTTTACACCACTGCGACACCTAGTTTCCCCACAGGATTCATCCAGGTTCCCCACATTCACCTGTTTTGGTGTAATGCAACTCTAACCCACTTGGATTGTTTTACTTGGACTGATGTGTGTATACCTGAGAATTAAACAGTCTCACAACCTCTCCCTCTCTCTCTCTCCCACTTTCTTAAACTATCTTTCTGTGAATGTGATTGTCAGTATCTGTAATTCAAATCACATCCCCCCTCCAGCCTCTCTCTCTGTCCTACTTTTTCTTTTTGTCTGTCCATTATCTCTGCGCTCTTTGCTCGCCCGTCGTCTCTTTCATCTCTCTCGCACTCTCTCTCTGCCCTCATTCCTCATCTGCCTTTGTAATGCACTTTCTATCTCTTTATCACACACACGCACACATACACACACCCCAGGGGAAGGATCACACACACATACACACACACTGCCCATCTCTTTCATTTTGACTGTATATTTCTGTGCGCATTGTATGGCCAAAAAACACATACCACATAAAAAATGCCAGCACCAGTAAAATGATTCTTTTCCATTGATGTTTTTTTCGAATACAGTATTTACTGTATCTAACATAGATGCAGACTGAAAAGCTGGCACAGTGATAGACTGCTATTCATTGTGAATGGGACCTGCCTTGCAGCCCGGCGTCACCCACTGAGCTACAGAGACTTGAAAGGCACCCAGTGGCACGACAGGGGAAAGTTGAGAAAGGCTCAACTTCATGCAAACGTCCACTGACACAATGTGAGCGACAACCAGGCGAGAGCCAATCGCATTCATTTTGATTGACAAAGAAAAGGAAGCACAGAGTTGTTTACCACTCAGAGGTCGCTTCCAGTGCAGATACAGGACCTCAATGCCAATCAGTCTTTCTCACTTGGGCGTCATTGTATTAAAACAGTTTCAACAATGTGTACGCAAGGTAAAAAAAAAAGACAGAAAACAAAGCTATTTTCTATTCTGTACTCGGGAAACAAACTGCAGCAGGAAATTAAGTTCCTTGTGTATGGTACGGTGGCTACATCTGAAAACAAGTGTCCAGTCTGAGTATGTAAATTATGTGCACAGAGCTACAGCTTCATGAGAGGCCAGAGACTGCCTTTCCTACATGTACATGTACATTTACATGCGGAAGTTGTGAAGATACAGTGAGGAAGCTTCAGGGCTTGCCAGAGTGCTTCATGTAATAGTCAGACAGTAGACTCAGTACTCGTTAGCTCATTAGCCTGACCCCAGTGGATGTTTGCTTGGTCACTCATTCAACAATCCAAGGTGCAGCATTTGTCATTGTTTGATAAGAAGGAGACATAAGCTAGAAAGCTGCAGTGGGTTGCTGCTCAAATGGAATAATTTGTTGTTGTGTCTCGGGCTGCTGTCTGGTTAGTCTGCGTCACCGCCATAACAGGGCAAGTGTGTGTGTGTGTGTGTGTGTGTGAGACAGAGAGAGAGAGAGAGAAAGACAGAGAGAGACAGAAAAAGAGAGAGAACATGCTCTATATATCCATGGGAAACTTGACCTACTCTTTCTGCCTTCTTATAGTCTTTCACAGCAATAGAAGCATCCACCCACTCCTTGATGAGGTTATCAAAAGAAGTTGTCAAGGGTTAAGATATGTGGTGTCTTGGTCAAGGGTACTTTTTAGTTGCTAAAGCAGGTAAGAGTGTGTCCTGTCCAGGTTCACTGACAGCGCTTGAGTCAGCAACCCTCAGGAATTGAACCTTTCCTGACCCACTAATACAGGGCCTGACGATGATGGCAGTGTTGGTGGTTCAGTGGTGCAGGCTTATTTATTTTAATTTTGTTGGTACTTTATACTGTTACTGTTAGATTTGTATGATGCCACTCTGTCGTGTTGTGATTGGTATCTTTTAAATTGAAATTTTAAACACAGGAATGTAAAAGACTGTAAGATACTGTAATTTTAGTTATTGAAATAGATATGAGTAGTGCAGACAGAAATGGCAAATCAACTTGAGCGAAACATTTGCGCGTATCACGGGCTTTGCAGAGTGTTGGAGTGGGGAGGACCGGGCGGAGCAGACCGCTCCCTGACAGACAGCTGCTGATCGCCAGGGAGCTTTGGAGGAGAGAGCCGAGGGCGGAGCCGGAGCTTCTATGAGGAATAAACACCTGGAGTCACACCAGATTCTGCTCTGATCCGGTGCCATTTACCGGCAGGAGGAGAGCTCAGAGTTCATTTTTTAAACTTTTGGGATTAAAAAGTGGATTTATCTTCACTCTCGCTTCTCAACCTGTCTGCAGCAGTGAGTCGCTGAGGTGTCGACCTCCACTGTGGGTGTTATAATGTAATTAGTCTCTCTCTTCGTCCATATTGACTGCTGACTGGAGGGAAATGTACCGAGGAGAGGGGCGAAAGACTGGAGAAATATAACAGAAAGTACCGGAGTCTCTGGTGAGTGCTGAGTTCGAACACAAACACTCAGACGCGCACACATTCAGACACAGTGGTGCCTGCTGTTGCTCGCTAGGAGCTATTAGCTTGCTAGCTATCCTGCTAACGCTAGCTAGTCTGATGGATGTGAATGCCTTCAGGTGAACGTTTAGAACTGCACTCTCCTGTCTCGCTTTTACAATGCTGTGTGGGTTTTCACTCCCTTCGTCTCTTTATAAACGGGATGCGGACTCACATCCTCTAACATGCATGTGCAGCCATCCCGGCTTCAAAACAAAGAAAAAAAAGCAACACACTCAAAGGGAGTGTGACTTCAGCCTCATCAGGACGCCATTACTCCACTATGTCGTAATCACCTTTAAAAAACACCTTTAACAAAAAATGATTCTTGGAGAGAGTTCAGGGAGGTGGTCGGAAGCAGCCAGGAGGACACTATGATTCACTTTCACTGCGGACTTGTGGAACCGGTATAAACACTATTGCCTTGAGGTTGGAAGACCTGTTGTGCAACAAAGTTTGTTTGCACA
>NTHP01000136.1:777339-789426 GCA_003416845.1 Oplegnathus fasciatus | reverse complement strand
ACAGAGGTCATGGCACGGCAGTTCTTCTGTGCAACAACTCAAATAGAGGAATCAGTCACAGTTCAGTATGCTAGAGAAATTTGGCTTGGTAGGGTGGTGAAATTTACTTTTTGCACGTCATTTACTTTCCCAGGACATCCTGATCAACATGTGGTTGATTTGGGCAATGTGCTCACATCAGTGGAGCCATGAACAGCAACAGGTAGAACCTGGTGTCTAAGTCCAAATGAGATGAGCAAAGCATTGTCACCCCTTGAGCAGTGGCTCCAAAATAAAAAGTAGATCTTCACACCTTCACATGACTTTGCACTACTCATTTTTGCAGACTTGGGCTTCCCTATTATGTAATTTCATTTTTATTTTCTGTTTTTCAGTCATGTGATGATAAACAAATACGAAAACTGAAGTAATTGTTGAGCTGAAAAAGAAAATCATAGGCAACATTAAGGATTTATGTGTTTGACTGGCCCAGTCAGAAGTCTGCTATTGCTCAACCGATAACGGGCACACCATTGAAAACCTCAGGAGATGTAAAGAAGTGTCTATCCTTTAACACTGGAAAATGTAAAATGCATGCAAGTTTACACATTTTTTGCAAATTAAGGTTTAAAAAAATCACCTAATTTGCATATGTATTTATTTTGGACCAGAAGTATTGAAATTGTGGTTAGTCTTGTTTGGAAGCTTTCCGATAATTAGAGAACCATACTGTTATGTTTATTTTTGAAGAAGATATCTGAGTCTTTAGCTTGACACCTTCTCATATAGGTTAACATGTAGGAAAAAATTTGTTCAAATTGAAAGGGGTGAGATCAGAAAGTTTATTTTGGGGTAAAACGAACACCTCAGCCTCTGTAGGGGCTTCTAGTTCACCTCACAGCTGCGTTGCTATCATTACTTCCAGGTGGTCATGGTGTAAAAGATTGTGTGCATGTGTATCACATAATATGCCTATTGTATATGTGCACCTGTGTGTGAGAGAAAGAGCTGTCAGTTCATATGAAATGCTAAATGTGCCTGATAACCAGTTCCTGTGTGTTTGCGTGTGTATGTGTGTGTGTGTGTGGGTGATATCTTCCCTCCAGTGGTAATAGAAAACTGTGAAATACTTCCTGTGAAATCTGAAAATCGCTTGCAGGCAAAGCACTCTGGGTAACACCATTTCTCTGGCATAACAAATGTGTGTGGGCTGCAAGGAAATGCAGGGTGGTGGGGTATTGATGGTCTCCCAAACAACAAACTCTGTTGGAAGTTAATTAGCCAATTAGCTCTGTAACCATGGATACATGAAAGGAAAGAATAGAATAAGGTTTGTCACACTTTGAAATTACACATTGTTTTCCAGGCAATTTCCTCTAATTGAGAAAAACTAGATTTTTTTTACATTTTCCAAGTGAAAACAACAACTTACTTACTTGTTTTATTTACAAATTGTAATTCTCCGCACGCATTTTTACTCTATTTCTGTATTTACAGAAAGAAACAGATGGGAACACATGCTTTAAAAAACAAATAAATTAGAATATGACCTTGACACTGTGTGCAGCCATAGTTGTTTGGCATCCAACAACACAAAACCAAAGCTGAACTAGCTTAATTGCAATGTTAAGAGCCATGTGTAGCATTTGTATAAATTATGTACTATGATTATATTGGCATATTGTCCAGTAATGCTGGTATAGTTACCATAAACAAATGAGAAGATGGTGGGGATAACCGTCAATGACTGTAACGTCTCATACTCTTACCAGTGCTAATGTTTTACCAAATTCTCAAATTAAAGGTGCCCTGTGTAGTTTTCTTGTTAAATTTAATGTTACTTTTTTTTTACATCCGTGTTTACTGGCTAGCAGTCTTCTTCTTCCCCGCCTTTACAGTACTTTGTTTCTTGGTGCATTATCGCCACCTGTTGATCAGTGGAATAGTGTCAGCCTTTAAGTATACATTTCCCGTAGCGGCGTTGCTCTATGGATGGCAATGTATGTCTGTCAGTTGGTCGGTCCGCCACTTTGGTCCAGACTGATATATCTCAACTATTCAATTCATTACCATGAAATTTGGCATATGAAATTCATAGACCCCAGAAGGTGAATTTGGTGACCCCTGACCTTTCCTCAAGTGCCATCATGAGGTTTATATTTGCGGTTTTCAGTATTGTCTTGACAAATATTGAATGGATTGTCATGAAATTTAAAACAGACATTCATAATCTTCTTGCGATGAATAGCAATAACTTTGGTGATCACCTGACATTTCATCAAACGCCATCATCATGTTAAATTTTTAATTTGCCCAATACTTTGGTTTGTGACCAAATACCTGCAAAATTAATGACATTCCCATCAGCCTCAGCTTTACTGTGTGTTTAGTGCTAAGTAGCAAATGTTTGCATTCTACAGTAACTTGCTAAACTAAGATGGTAAATATTATACCTTTATACCATTATACCTATAACATCAACAGGTTATACATATTTATTTACATTTATTTATTTATATATATTTATATATACACCTAGTTTTTCACATACTTGTGTACATAATTATTCTGTCTCTTCTTTACCTTAATTTGTTCAGCTTTGTGGTCCTTGTCAAATTCCTTGTATGTGTAGACATAATTGGCCAATAAAGCTGATTCTGATTCTGATTGTTATTGAGAACATGTTAGCATGCTGATATTAGCATTTAGCTCACTGTACAGCCTCCCAGAGCTGCTAACATGGCTGACAAGACTCTTAGTCTTATTTTCATCTGCCTTCCACTCCGTATTTTTATGTTTGTTGACAGACAAGTCTGTGTTAATATCCAGGTTTTCTTTATTCAGTTTAAGGGGTTATTCCAGCAATTTAGTTACTTCCATAAAGTTGGTCAATGGTGATGCAAGAGATATCCTGAGTTTCTGTCTCTAGCACGGATGAACCTGAAAAACAATGATTCCTACATCTCTATATTCTATATATAGTTATGAATTTGTCTCCATTTGTGTAGTGCCCCATTAAAGGAAAGTTCTAATATATTTCAACCTGGCATATTTCCCATAAATTATGCTCTTTGCCTTCTTTTTTACAAATATTAGTTGTACTTTTTGTGAATAATATTGGACAATGATGCCGTTTGACTACGGGTCGCTCATCAGGATAGGCAAATGGTCAACTCACAGGTGGACTCTCCTCCTGCTGACTCTGCTGCCTGGCCGGTCGAGATTTTCAAATGTAAACATTGGAGTAAACATTGAGGAAAAGGTGGAGGGGACAAACACCAGCTACAACCCAGACCACATAGACAAGCAAGACCATCTCTGCTTCCATCTATGCATCGATTTCAACATCGGAGGAAACACTGAGGTGGACGTGGAGGGATTAAACCCCAGCTGTTGTCCCGGCTGCATGGATCTTCTCTGCCAAGCATCCTGCTACCCAATGTGCAGGTATTGGACAATAAACTGGATGACCTCCGTGCCCACATCAGTTTCCAAATGGATATCAGGAACTGTAATGTCCTTTGTTTCACTGAAACTTGGCTAAATCCTGGAATACTGGACAGCTCCATTCAACCAGGGGGAGGACATTGTGTTCCTGGCCACAGACATCGACCTGCTGTGTGCGGTGGACTAGGTGATGATGTGGTCCTGCTTTGGCTTCTTCTTCATGCTGGAGCTGGAAAAGTGGGAGAAGTGCGGTGGCCACCGGCAGTTCTTCGCCATCGTGCAGCTCATCGGGACTCACGGGCAGGCCGAGGGCTTTGTCTACCAGCTGGAGCTCAATGGGCACCGGCGCTGCCTGACCTGAGAGGCCACGCCGCGCTCCATCCATGAGGGCATCGCTACAGCCATCATGAACAGTGACTGCCTGGTGTTCATTTTCTCCCTGCTGTGGTCAAGAAGAAGATACCAGATGCACCGGGCCAGCACTGAGAGACTCAGGAAGAAATATTACCCTGAGGCCAAGAGGATCCTAAATGAGGACACTGCCTCAGAATTGCCCTAAACTGTAAAAAAAACAAAAACAAAATGTGAAAAAACAGTAAAAAGTCTGGCAGCAAAGGCTGCCAAACACTTACCATCAAATTACAGTAAAAAACCTTTAGTTTTTTAAAAAAAATATACAGATATTTACTGTAGACTCTCTCTGCCTTTTTACAGTCCAAATGTTGTAGAATAAAAGAAAAATCTAATTTTAAAACATCTCTAGAATGTTAAACAAATGTATGAATCTGCACAAAAAATGAAAAATATTGCAGAAACACCTTAAAATTACTTAATTTAAATGAAGCCTGTTGTTTTCATACAGTATTCTTTGGTAAATTCATAGGATTATCCAATCCATCCACAAGAACTCCCCATGAAAGTAAAGATTTCTGAATGTAAAACACACAAAAAAAAAAGTGCAATTACATTCAAATTACCCTCCTTTAAACCCCATACAGTATTTTGACAGCTTTAGGCTTGGTTTTATACTGTACAAAATAAGATCATGTGATAACAGCTTACAGAAACATAATTTTAATATTCATTACTCTATATAAACATTATTTGACAGTAATTACAAGCAACTATCCAATATGTCTACAGACTTTCCCATTAATGTATGGGGTTTTGAACATACAAAAACCAGGTCTATGTAAAAGTACCTTTGCATCAACTACTTTTACATTGAATCAATATATACATTTTTCTGCTGACATTTTTTTACAGTATTGTCCAATCCATTCACAGCAGATCACCATCTGAGATGTGAGATTTCAAGATGTTTAATAACCAAAATGTATCATAAAATTATCTTTTACTGCTTGCTTTACAAAGTAATTCACTATTTTTTACAGTGTTTGCTTTATTATTCAAAGTTACTACTATATTTAACATTATCATTTATTACTCATTTCTATTCTTTATTCTTGTTCTATTTTACACTTATTTTTATTGCATAATTGAAGGAGCTAACATTCATTTCATACATTTCACAATGATTATGCCCTGTATGATTATATGTGACAAATAAACTTGAACTTGAACTTGAACTTGGATCGGCCGTTATGGCTAACTGCATAGGGAGGGCAGCTTGCTGGCTGACCTACAGTAACCACCCTGCATAGTCACCTGTGGTCCATTTACACGAGTGAGGCTGACTTTCACTGCAGTTACACTTCCTTCTATGGAAACTCAAAAAGCTACATGCAATGGCTGATTATCCAGAGTTATTTCACTTTGATGGTCAATATTGATTCCCTGGGACCTGTTGTTGCCAGACAGGCCCCACTCTCTACAATCTAGATGTGTGCACAGGTGACAGTGATTCCAGCTGTGTAACTAAGTTACAACAAATTCATTTGTGGCTCTGACAACACTGTTGTCCTTCAGACTGTGTTTCACTTCCCCCAAATCAGCTGGAAGAAAAGTCAGAGGTCAGCTGCACCAAATGGTCAGCTCTCCATATGGTAAGTTATCATTAAAAACAAACTGACCTTTTGTTAGACAGGGCCTTAACCACAAGAGTGCAACATTATAGACTTTGAATTTTTTCTTAAAAATGCCTTTGGTTTTAAGCATAACGTTGCACATTTTGTACCATTTATTCATCAAGATTAACAACCATCATCCCAAGGTGATGAACATGCTTAGCATCAACACTGAAATTTGTGTGCTATCCCAGTGCCATCCTAATGTTGACTAAAAAATGAAATACATGTTTGGAAGTGCTTCCCAAGTGCATTATGGGCGGTGTCACAGCATCTGTTAAACAGGTTGCAGCTTCACAGCCATCATCTGTGTCTGGTTAACTGTCAACTGCGCTGCTGTCAACTGCATTTGTATACATGTTGTTTGTATGTATTTGCACATGCATCCCTATACCTCTGTGCATGTTTGAAAGTGTGTGTGTGTGTGTGCAAACCTTATGGCCCTGTGCACGCATCTTGTGTAAGTGCACAGCTGTGTTTGGGTGTACTGTATGTGTGGGTGTTAGTGTACAGTATATGCACAGCCAGTGTGCGCATGTGAAGTGAAACTTATTTAATCATCATACTGAAATTGGCTGGCAGGACACGCAAGTAAAAAATAAAAAGGTTCAGCAGGGAAAAAGGCAAATCAAATGTAAAACACAAGCAGAATGTAAAATAAGCAACGAAGCAGTAAAAAAAGTTATAGCTGAATGGACATACTATATTACCAGCAATTTCAACATGTTCAGTTGAGTGTGGGAGGGAAATGGATTACTTACTTTGTATAGAAGGACAAACAGTGTGTCAGTTGCTGGTAAAGCTCTTAATCTCCCTCACACAAACACGCTCACACACACACACTCACACACATAACCACAGAACAATGTATCATTGTATTGGAGATTGGCAGGGAGATCTGCATTATATTTTATTCATGACACCCTAAAGGCTCTTATTAACCAGCCAAGGCCCAAAACACTCAACCAAAACAGAACAGAATGGAAGAGAATAGAGGAGAACTGAACACTGTGCAGCACACTGTAAGAGAGAGAAACACAACTGGACAGAATGGGAGGAAACAAGCAAGAGAGGAGCACCAGGCCGAGAACAATAGCACATGAAAGCCCAGCAGGGCATGAAACAATACACCACATACTAAAGGAAAACAAAGGCTGAAGGCTGGAGCCGGTTTTTGCTTCGTGCTTGATCAGACCAAAATGTTGGATGCATAAATAAATTAAGCTGTAGATGTGGTGCTGGAACCGTGGTGATATAGTGACTACTTTCCTTGGTCGCTAATTGCTAACAGCAAGTTAACACAGTTAATTCAAGGAAACATATGTCTATCCCCTCTTGTCCACAACTGAATGGACCTCTATTGTGGAGCTGTTTATACCCAGATCAGTTTATGTAAAAGTGGATGGCGCAAGACAACTAATGACTATAACTAAATGATGACTCTGACTGCACTGTTACTATACATGTGTGAGACAGTTAAATGCAGTCAGCTTCGAGGAGCTTTGTCATCACAGTGAGGTCGACAGCTTTTGCACCATCGTGTCTGTACCGAGACTAAAACCAAAATCTTCAGTTCAGCTCACCAACGGTAACTGGAAAACCATGCTATCGACAGACAAGTATCCCTCTCGTTAACCTGCCATCCTCCCCTCTCTTTTCTCTAAGTCCCACCCTTCTGTCAGTTTTGTCTCGGATCTATAATATTCTCCAAACTATGTCAGGGTTTTCCCTGCCATTATACAGCTTAGGCGCAGCGCCTAAGCGTTTTTGCGCCCCGTCTAAGCCATATGAACCGATCACTGTACACTGCACTAGTAAACTGAATGGAAATAAATTAGTTGACTAGAAAGTAAACTAGCCCAACAAGCAGAAAGCAGTACATAATATCGCCGATGACAGCGAATCATCTACCTGTCATTCCATTAGAATGTTGGTTCGGAACTGGTTGTTTACTAATGCGTGATGATAAGCACTGATAAAATGATGTTCATCACACTAATTCATCACACGAATTGAATAGCTCGGTAGTTAGTGAATAAGTACGAGAACACTGTCACTTAACTACTATGTCTGTATTATAAATGATAATTTTCTGTGAATCCATGACATGCAGGTGTTTTTGTGGTAGCCCATCTACCATACGCACTGCTGTCATCGTCATCAGTTTATTGGCCCCGATCAGTGGAAAATTAATCACTAATACAACAATGGTAGTTAGTAACATACTCATCGCATTTTTGTTTTGAACAGTTCAGGTGTGCTAGTGCAGAGAGAGCTGGTAAATGGGCAGGTAGGGGTGCCTGGAGGTCTGCAGTTGGTAACCCAGGGTCTAGGCTATAGGCTATTATTATTAACTATAGCAAGTTTTGTCTTTAAGCTTTTTGGATGTTATCTATAGTAATAATAATGCTCCAAAATGATGCAAAATTGCAGAGTTTTAAGTAAAAAACTTTAAATTTTAGATTAATCCCAAAGGGAAATTGCAGTGTTACAGCTGCTACTTAACACAAAACATGCATACATAAAACACAAAAACCAAATGATGTAGGTGAGAAACAAGTACAATCAAAAGGCCAAATTATGTACAGTGACGTTATACAGTATACAATAATGATAACTCTAATATGTACTGAATATACAGTGTACAATGACAGTAACATACTGTAATGTAGGATGTGCATCAGTGCAAATCAAGTCGAGTAGATATTGCTAAAAGCTGTATAGTAAGGTGCAGAAACATTAGATAGTGACTATCAAATGCAATGCAATTAAATGCAAGTATACTGTAAGGTTGTAGAGCAGCTCTGTATCAGGTAATTGAAAGATGTTGAAAGGTGTATGAGCCCAAGGATCGGGAGGAAAGTGTGAAGCTTCACCTCCTGATCCCCCCTTTGTTCAGTTTGTTTTGGTCACCCGCCCTGATGCCACTGACTCAGCACATTGCAGCAAATAGAATTCTACTTGAAACCACAGACTGATAAAAGATCTGCATCTTGTTGCACACATTAAAGGACCTTAGTTTCCCAAGGAAGTAGAGTCTGCTCTCTCCTGTCTTGTAAACGGTGTTACATTTCCAGTCCAGTCAGTTCTGTCAAGCTGAACTCAGAGGTCCAAAACCTTCACCTCCTCTCCCAGAATGTTAATGTTAAAACAGCAGACCTTGTTCTCCTGAAGTCTAGGACCATTTCCTTGGTTTTGGTCATGTTCAGGAGTAGTGGGTTCCCTCTGCACCACTCAGCAAAGTTGGCCACCAGGTCCCTGTACTTCGACTCCTGTGAGATGGAGGCATCTACCTGCATCCTGTGAAGCTTCTCACTCAGTAGTGGGTGCTGGATTGTGTTGAAGCCACTTGAGAAGTCAAAAAACAAAATCTTCACAGTGCTTCCTGCTCTGTCCAGATCTGAATGAGCATGCTGCAGCAGGTAGACTCCAACCTGGGGGTGGTAGGTACCGGGTCCAGAGATGTGCTCACTTGAGATCTGAGATGGGACAAGACAAGCCTCTCCATGACCTTCATGACATGCATTGTCAAGGCAACTGGTCGATAGTCATTGAGGTCTTACACAGCACTGCCACCTTCTCCTTGGTTGGAAAGAAAATCGTAATTCAGCTCATTGGCACTGTCCAAGCTGCCTTCTGTCTGTTTTTTTTTTGTCCTTAAACCTTGTGATCTGTTTCATCCCAGACCACATGTCTCTGACATTGTTCTGCTGGAGCTTGTTTTCCAGCTTCCACTTGTAGGCGTCCATGCTCTCCCTTAGCCTGACTCTCAGCTCCTGCTACGCACTCTTTAGTTTGTCTCTGTCCCCGACCCTGAAGGCTCTCTTCTTTTTGTTTAGAAGCTCCTTCAGGTCACTGGTGATCCTGGCTTTATTGTTGGGGAAACACCGCACTGTGTTGGTGGAGACGGTGTTGTCCACACAGAAAGTGATGTAGTCTGTGATGCAGTCTATCATACTGTCTCTGTCCTCCCTATGAGGCTTGCAGAGCGCATTTCAATCTGTTGCCTCAAAACATCCCTCTATTGCCTCATTATGAACCTGTGAACACCTTCTGGCTGTCCTCTTGATCACAGGGAGCTGCTGGACAATGGGCAGGTAGTACCAGGTTGTCCCAGGGGGTGCAGGGTGGTGGAGCTGTATGCATCCTTGACATTTGCATACAGTAGGTCCAAAGTTTTATTTTCCCTTTACAAACTGAGAGAAGGTTGGCTGTGTTGCTGAGAGAGACACATGGCTGAAGTCTCTTGAGATGGCAATAAAAGCATTGGTGTGTTGAGTCTGTAGTTTAGCGATAATAGAGTGTGCGGCGCCACTCGCTAAGTCCACGGCGGCTGATGGTGGGATAATAACAAAGATGGTGCATGTAAACTTGCTCGGCAAATAATATGGACAGAGACCCAGGGCTACAGTCCGATATCCGGGTTACAGATGTTTTCTTTAATGGTAATATACCTGGGGTTACACCACCTGTTGTTCACAAGCACAGCGACCGCCACTCCTTTCTTCTTACCACTCCTCCCGAGGTCTCTGTCCGCCCATACCGTCAGAAAGCCTGTAATGGTCACGTTTGTGTCTCGGTGAGGCCCATAACGCTGCACTCACAATATTCCGCTGGGTCTTGGTCAGCGCGCCCGTCCATCTTAATTTGTATGACGATGGAATGAATGGTTTATACCTTCTCCTCCTGGCTCTGCGTTTGGCTCTGGCCCTCCATCCCCTTCAAATCTAATGCGTGTGAATGTCCGATAGTCTTTGTAACAGCCTGTCAAAGTAAATGCAGGTCTCTAAACTAACTCTGTGTGTGTGTGTGCTGTAACTTGACAGCGGGAAGGGTAGAGGAGAAATGGCAGAGTGTACAGGTCCAGGTGGATTTTTCCAAAAGAGAAAGAAGGGTTGCCTGTTGATTTATAAGTACATTTCTCATTCATCATGATTGTAGGTGCCCATTGTTTAGCTCACGGGCCATACTTGTCTGATCCCGCAGCATACTTTTATTTTCCTTTAGCAGAGTTTTTTCTCGTAAATAAATCAAATTTCCATAAAAAATGATTTGCTAATTATTTTACAAACATCATGTTGCATAACGTACTTTACGTAACGGTGTAGCTCCAAATCGAACTAAAAGGGTAGAGAGATACAGACAGACAGACAGTGCACGCACTACACTGCATGAACTGTATCTGAAAATTGTATATGCGTGTGTCTGTGTGTGCGTGTGAGAGAGAGTGAAAGAAAACCGTTTTCATATTCCAATAAACTAATGTTAACATAAAAACATTTAACAGTTTTTCCAACTCTATCATTTTTAATGATAGCAGTTGTGAAGTATTCTGTTTCTACTCAAAACTGATACTAATTACTAACAAGTACTAATATTTTTAACATCACAATTCATAATTAATCTGGAAAGTAAACAACAGTTTTTGAGGTACACATTTAAGTTTTTCAATGACTAAGACATGTACTTTGAATGTAAATAACATGCCAGAGTGCATTAAAAAAGCATCAAATTAGAGTTTGTTTATCAAAAAAATGTCACCCCCAGTGTCCTCAAATCCTAGATTTCACCCCTGGTGACATTACTGTATATCTATTATATATACATTTTACTTATCATTCCATTTACATACACCCAATACATGGAACAGATTTGAGAGTTATTTCTGGGTCAGGTTAATATCTCAATAATTCATGATGGACTTATACGGAGTTTGTGTTCTTGGCTTACCTGGTCACATGGGACACTGTGATATCCAGTATGGCCCACAGCAACATCTTCAGAGACAGAACTTTAATTGTTTTTTTCCTCAATATTTGCTGTTGAAATATATATAATTGTATGCAACCCTTGCATTATACCACATCTGTGCCATATATTCAGGTAAATAAGAAAACCTAATTTCTTACATCACTCCCGCCCATTTTCCATATTTTTTGACACAATACATAAAATCTTGGCTTAACACATCAACTTTTATATGCTTTCTACACACAGACATACACACACACACACACACACACACACACACACACACACACACACACATAAAAGAAAAATTATGTACATTAATACTTTCACACAGGGCTCTGGTAAAAACAATACACAAAAAAGAAGGTCAGAAAAAAGAAGACCTTTTATCCGTATGTTTTACCCTCTTAATTAAGTACCAAACTTCCATTAACTGCTTCATCATCTTTCTCTATCAAACATTTNCTGTGAGACAACACAGGAGTGTCTCACCAGAAGGGCTCAGAGGTCAGGGGCCACCATGGACCTGGTAGGAGTTCACAGGGGTGAATTTATTGACTTATGTCAAGACTAATCTGTAGTTATCTGATGGCCTGTGCAGTTTTCCCTTGAGACAGGAACAAACAGAGCATGGAAAGATAGCAGAGGGCACAGAGATCAGATCTGAGAGGATAAGATGGAAGAATACACATGACCTACTGAAACCAGGACAGGCTAAACACAGAGACTATCATCACTCATCTCTGACAACACCAGTTGAACTATAATCAAAGTGGATCATTTCTTGTTCTTCCCCAAGAGTTCTAGAGTGACAAATCGCCCCCTGACAGAGGACTGAACATGCTGAGCGAGTATTACTGAGAAATCCTTTCATCTTATTGTC
>NTHP01000136.1:765612-775963 GCA_003416845.1 Oplegnathus fasciatus | reverse complement strand
TAACAAGCTGTACTTTGTATCAAATTAGACAAAAACTAGAAATACTATGGTCTTTATTAGACAGTAAACAAACATAGTTATACCCTAATTAGACATGATACACCTAAATTATGCTGTAATTAGAGGCCGCATATAATGCTGTATTAGACCCAAAATATACTATACTTAGACAGTATTATGCCTAATCATACTGTAATTAGAAACCAAATAGAAAATCCTAATAAACTATCAGACACCATTTTACAAGAGCATATTCTAGTTAGAAATCAAATACAATGCCATATCAGATCCAAAATATGCTACAGTAAGACGCCATTCTACCCTTACTTATGCTGTGATTAGACACCACATTTAATGCTACTAACATGGGCCTATGATAGCTCAATTAGACAACACAGGCTGTAATTAGACGAATGTAATTCCATATTATATCGGGCACAGCCTTTATAATAGTCAGACAAAACACGGAGAGCTCAGAGGACAATACATTTATCTGGCTTTTATTTAACATAGTTTCACTTTCTTACAGCATCATTTGTTGCTCATTAGAAGAAATCTGTACCATAAACTAAAGTCAAACCACATCTGGTCACATCTGGTCACACACGTCCCTTGTAGCCTGAATGTTCTCCAGAGTCCCATAAAGTTTCTTATAGGGTAATTTGTGACATTACAACAGAACTGAACCATAAAATAAAGTGAGAACCAGCTTTATTTCCCACTGTTAAACCCTTATTAGACTTTCTTAGAGAGTAACTTGAGGGTAAAAAAATCATTGCACTACAGCTCCTGCAGCACTTTATTTTGGTGACCAAAGCCATACAAACTGTAAAAATCAGGAAATGCACCCATTTTTTAGATAGGGAAAAACTTCCCCCCAAAAAAACCTTTAACAGGGAAAAAAAGTGGAAGGTTCCCTTTAGCTTAGCCTGACTTAGGGAAGTCATTGCAAGAACATTGCAATTAAACAGTGCCTTGAACCATCTTTTTAGAGGAGCTTAAACACAGTAGAGCATGTAGGTAAAAAAATGTTTTCCTACAGAGCCACGACTAGGCAAATGTCCATGAAGCACCAAATGTTTAGTTGTAGACTAGATAGTTTTGATAAATTGTAGAACAATGGAGGAGGGCATGTCCTTAAAGGCTAACATGCCCATTAATAATTAAACTACAAATTGGAGTCTACCACATACCATACTGTGCAAATCTATGAATATAATCCAATGATGGTTTTTGTATACTAAATGTAAATAGGGTTTAGCCTCTCACATAAATACCTTAATCACATGATTGTGTTATTAGTGTGCATGTAATAATAGTTAATGTTAATTGAGGTAAGTTTAAGTGTTTTTTTGTTTTACCAGACTCGTGCTAGACAAGATTGGACCAATGACCGGAGACCAGAGGCAGAAAAGGCACAAACTTTAAATAGTGATAATTCATGTTTAAGGTGTATCTTATCTTATCTTATCTTATCCAATAACTGAGAAGTAGAACAAAGCTGAACACTAACATAAATGTCCCTAAGAGCTGAACATTTTGACATTTGAATGGCTTCTGTAGCTGAAAGTAGGCATAAGTAGTATTGATAAGTAGTGCCATAAAACCTAGAGAAGATGGAATAATAATAACTAGAAAATGCTGACAGCAGAATTAAAAAACTGAAAACTGAATTTTTTCCTTACAATAATTTGTATCACTGAGTCCCAGTTACCAGTCTCATGCCTCATACCATATCTAAGTCAACCCAGTTCAACCCAACCTTGTGCTGGACAGTGGTAGAGTGGTCCAGCACAAGGTTGGGTTGAACACGGTTGAAATGATCAACAGTTAAAAAGGAAAGATACATCCTAAATAATAATACACCAATTAGAAACTGCTACAGGTGTAATCAGTTATCCAATCAAACATGTATGGTTTGAAACAGTTATCTTCTTAAAGTAATTTTTTTTACCAGACGTGTTCTAGGCAGGATTTGAACCCCTGACTTCATATACACAAAATATGTTTAGTGTGCATTCACACTAAATACATTTTATGTATATGAAGTCAAACTACAGGAGTATTGACAGAGTCAAGAGGGTTTGAACAAAACAATGTCAATGTATTGCCATATTAAGTCTGCAGTGCAGAGCTACAGCTAATCCAAAAAATATGGGACATTTCTCACACTTCTGTATAGATGTGTGTATAAATGTATGTCAAGTCGTGGAAGCATCAGGAACATTTCTCAAACTTTTCTACCCACAGATCTCATGCTCAGCTGACTCCACCAGGAAGATCTCCTTTCTTTGCCTCATTTGACAGCACTTCCATCATGCTGCACTCATCCAAATGCCGACATTTGCTCAAAGCTGTCACAGCCACAGAGGAAAGGCAGAGAGACTCTGCAGTGCGGGGCGAGGTAGAAATATTGAAAAATGTCCCCACTCTCAAATTCAAGTCCTAAAAAATATCTGTTCTTATTGCAAGAGTCTCCCTCTGTTGCTTATTTGTTTTGCCAGGGCAGTGTGACCTTTTTTACTGCTTGTCTCCTCACTGTTGGTTAATGTTGGTGATCTGAAGACTAGAACTTATCCTCTGTCTTTGCTGTTGTCAATCACAGTGGATGAAAGCACGTCTCACCTCAGGATCTCATTGTCCAGTAGGCTTTAGTCTCCTGATTGGTTCTGCAGAGCAGCAGGCGCACCAATAGGTGGGAGGAGCCTGTCACTGTGACCGAAATCCTCCTGTCGAAATGTACTTGCGTAGTGTGGCCAAAAGCGGGGGGGACTGGAAATAGCCTGGGTAGGGTTGTAAACATAAAAACTTTGGGCGCTAGCAGAGTAACAGCAACAGTCCACACAGTTGTAAATTATAGAGCTTCTTATGAAATACTTTAATAGTCATTAATCTCTGTTGCTCTCCATACATTCTCTACAGACGAACAGCATCCCTTCCTCTCTGACCCTTGTATTATTTCGCTGTGCAGCTATAAAACAAGAATGTAGCCAAACAGTATTTACTTAATGAGAGGTCAGTCCCACCCACTCTCTCAAACCGGCTGAATATTGGAGAGCCTTGCATTTTCAAAGCTGTCAAAGTTCAATCAGATTGAACTGAAGCAAAAGTGGCAGGCCAATTCACAACGGAGAGCAAAAGGAAAGGTCTGGTCCACATAGAAATTAAATGAATATTTAATGTGGCATGCCTAAAAACACTTTACTTTAAAATAAAGTGCTATATACAGTATATACTGCATATATATATATATATATATATATATATATATATATATATACTGTATGTATATAACACTTTATTTATTTCTATATATACATCTCAGTGGCCACTTTATTAGGTACACCTATACAATCTAATACAGTCCAATACAACAGCCCTGCCATAATATTACGAAGCTCATAATGTTCAGTTTGTTTATTACTGAGGTCATAGTTAGTGATGGTGTTGCATTGGACTGCATTATATCATAGAGGTGTTTCATGGTGATTCACCAACACTATGACCTTAAATCATATAATTGAATGAACACCTCTGTGACAGCACCAACAACAACTGAACATTATAGTCCTCATGAATGTAGACTTTATGACAGAGCTGTTGTATTGGATTACATTAGACTGTACAGGACTACAGGACACTGTGTGTGTGTGTGTGTGTGTAAATATGAATATATGTATATGTATATATAATATATATAAATTGTGTCAAGTCCAAGTGTAACAGCTAAGATAAAATATTACAATATTATAACATTTTAAAAATTCAATAAAAAGGGGGAAGAGCAATGAGATCCATTATAAAAGCACATAAATAAGAGATTTGGAAATGTGTAAAAGCTCATTAATTCATGCCCCCTGGAAATAAACTTTTGAGATAAAAAATCCAAAATGATTCACTCTGTTTTCTGAGAAAACTGACATTACCATCTCTCTGGCTGGACTTAATCACTTCTATGCCTATAAAAAATAAAGATGAAATGTGATGTTGCTTTTCATTGAAAAGTCTTGCAACATGACTGGTTACATCATTCCTCTTAATGGAACTGTGTCTCATGTATACCTTACTTCATGGGCACTGTATCATATAAACAACATTTTTTGTTTTGCATGTAATAAATTCTTTAATGCTGATTGTCTTTACATTGGTAGGGTGGTTAAAAGACTTAAAGATTTTGGTGTACTGGCGTTAATGCAGGTTCCATGCTTAAAATTGCCTTGAAGAGGTTTGGTTGTGAGCTTCAAAATGTTAACATTCTCTAACAACTCTGTCCCTTTTGTTTTTTCCTCTTTTAAAAGTTACCATCGGTAGGTCTTCGAAGGTTTCTTACAAGGGTGGGTCATTCTGGAGAATATATCAATGTTTTAGATTCATGTTGTCCTTAACGTTCTTAGTTTTAGGGCTGAATGTAGTGCAGTAAATAATATGCGGCTTAGATTTAATAATAGTAACTTTATTCACATAGTACCTTTCAAAAACAACAAGGTATCCAACAACAAGTGGATAACATCTCTTCTTTACTTTTCTCATATTCATCTGGAACATCACATTTCCTTTTCAGTCTGGTGAGTTGACTTACAGGTAGACTTTTTTTAAGGGGGATGGGATGAAAGCTTTGAGCATGAAGAAGTGTATTGCGATCTGTAGATTTGGTGTAACGAGAGGAAGATAGGACATCTGTTTTTGCTACATGAATATCAAATAAACATATTTCTTCAAGGCTATAGTTAAGTGTAAAGGCCCGCAAAGTTACTATTTAAAAACTGTAAAAACTCTAATAGATTGGGGATTGGGCCTTTCCAAAGTAAAAACACATTAATTTAACGCTTCCAAAAAATAATAAAACCGAATTCAGTTGTCATTTTCACGCCCAGTGCTCACGTTGTATAAGTAACAAATGTACTTGTGCCCATCTGAGCGCCCATGGGTGTGTTGGTCTTAAAATGAGGTGTGGTCAGGCGCATTGTTGGCGCATTGCTATCTCGAGGCAGCAGAAAGCGATTGCGCCATTGACCAACAAAAACCTGGTTTAAAGTCAATGGCGCAGTATTTTCCTGATATTTAAAGGGCGCGTTATTCAAATAGTATACTATATACTATAAGAGTTTCCTCTGTCCTCTGTCCTGTCGAGTTTATAACTCCAGTTTTTAGTTTTGATCCCTATATTTGTTGCAGTGACATAACTGTGCGCATGGAAGCGTCTACAATTACTGAAAGCAGCCTCTCTAATCTTTAAAGTAAATTGTTAAAGAAAACACTGGTACATAAATACAACACACAATAAAGAAATCACCTAGAAAGCTCACGCTGATTGACAGGATTTAAAATGTGGGTCTCCAAATAGGAGAAATAATTTGTTCAGGTGGGTGGTGGGTGGATGATTTATGCGTACGTGTGGATTTGGATGACATCTGCTTGGTACGCACAGGGACGTGCAGCAGCGCTGCTCCTCCGCAGTTAAATATCGGTGCATTTGCTCATATGCAGTCAAATGGAGTTGTTGATGGGACAGAGGATTGGAGACGGTGGAGGCAGAGGGTCCACCGACCAAGGACCATTTAAATAGCACAACCACAAGAACCGCTTCTAAACCAAAAACACAACTGCACAACTGCACATGTTCAAGTGGGAATCTGATCCGAAATCGGAGAGAAATTAACAACATCGACAACCTAGATTACAGGTTTACCTGACGTTTGCCTCAGGTATATGCTGCTATTTATATGTCTCTTTCACATAATGTTAACTTAATAATTATGCATAAACTCTACACCGTAAACATGTTATGTTTGTCTTTACAGGTACATTCGTGAAAAGCGACGTACAGAACTGAGGGAAGTAGAAAGCATTTGCTGTGAAGAGATACAGAGGTAACATGTCAGCATATATTGTACATGAAGCACAGTATGCAATGTAAACACAGACACACACACACAGACAGTAATTGTCAGGATGTGGGGGTGGAAAGTACAATATGAAACAATAAAAGATGTGAAACATCAGTCAAGGAATTATTTCTGGTAAAAAGACACCTAATAAGTTTACAAAAGTAATCAAAGTAATAGTAGTGATTACTTTAGCAACTGCCCCCATGTGTTATCCTGATTACACATTAGTTATGTCAGACCAGTGACACTTACTTTAATGAGGCAGAAATTTGTGTGGAATAGACTTTATCCTGTATCATGTCAATATAACTTAAGTGGAATTACTGATCTTACAAAGTAACTTGCTTATGTACTTGAAAAACTGCTCAGTAACCAAAGTGTCTGCAGCTACTGTGAGGACTGTCCTGTGTCCATGTTTCACAGAGTAACTTATCAGACAATTATTGTCATATTTATGCTGTTTGTCAAAGCTGCAGATTATCTGTTTGATACCCATCTGTCAACAACGTAATAAAGTTTGACTGAAACAAAGACATCTTGTGTTTCTTACAAAGTCACTATTTACTACCTGTAGTAAAGAATTACTAGAAAAACTCAGGATGTTAACTGGAAGTTTTTCATATCTTCTGTTTAAACAGTGTAATAATGTAAGTTTCACATAAAACCTTGAACATCATATATTTCTCCACAGGACTCTTACTACTAAACTCAAAAATGACCAAAACCCTCCTTTATTCATAGCCAATAAAGTGGAAATATAAATTGTATACATAAAACACAAAGTACTAATGCCACAAATAATTTGCAAACTATCCACATTATATCCTCCATCGAGGTAAAGGGTTTCTTGTATACTGAAGTTGTGTCAGATTGTAATGGAGCTCTCCGGTCACAGTGGTCATCCTGTCTTCCTGTGGATACCGAGACTTTCCTGATCCTGCTGGCCACTGTGTTGTCTTCAGGCCTTTGCTTGACTGACACATGACACCTGACTAACAATAACTTCCTCCTCTGATGGTTTCTTATACCGTTAGGAGTGTCTGGTGGGTCCAGAAACACCTCACATCAGGTCATCAGGTCACTCAGATGATCTGTAAAATATAGCAGATTCAGTGTTACTTGTACATTATACTGTCATGTTTTATCAGAAACAGGGCTTCTGTCACTCGCTGGCTGTGATGACAGATTAGGGAATAAGAACAAATCAGAGGTATGAAACAGCTATTTAACCAGTTAGTAATGTAAGATGTAATGTAGTATATCATGGATGAAATAAGAAAAAAGAAGAGAAAAAATAAGAATAAAGGAATAAGAATAAGAAAAAAGAAAACAGAGTCAAATATCAAAAGTAGTCCTGATATATCAGACTACAAACCTGTACTTCTGCTGAAGAGTCCTCAAAGACAATTGTGTGCCAACGTATGTCTCTGTGGTGGATCGGTCTGGCAGGCAACATCCCTTGTTGCAGGTAACTGTAGTGATGTGCTAGCCTGTATGCAGGACAAAGTTACAGTTTACTCCAACATAATTTCAATGTGTAGTTATGACAAGAGCTACAAACAAAGCAATGATAATACATCGTTTTTTATCAAATATGGAGGAAGAAATTGATTACACAGAACATTTGACCTCGAGTGTAACTTTTGTTGTGACATACCGAAAGCTTGTAAAGTGAGACTCAGTGCAGTGCGAGACTAGATAACTGCAACAGAGAGAGCTAGGGCTGTTGACAGTATTCCAATATGTATAGTATTTTACACTGGAACTGCAATAGTGTCACTAATACTAGTATTGCAGTAGCACTAAAGTGTATCTGTGAATCAGAATGGTTGTATTAGCCTCAGTGTGACTTTACACACACTGCCAAGCAGTCCACTGCACTTTTCGGGTATGAACAGGTTAGCAGCTTGGAGCTAATCAAAGTTACAGAACATTGCCAAACAAAAGAATGAGTGTTTCCAACACTCCGTGCAGGGCTTTATCAAGTAACGTTACATTTACATTCAGCAGCAACGCACGCACATACAACATGTAAAAACAAAAAAAAGACTTAAAAACTTAGACTTAAGACTTAAAAAAAATCTACCTGTAAGTCGACACAGCAGATTGAAAAGAATATGCAATGTTCCAGAAGGATACGAGGAAAGTGAGAGATGTTATCCAAATTTAGAGAAAGATATTACCAAGAAGATTGGCTTGTATGTGCAGGAAATAAAATGGATTCAAAGAGCTGAGGGGCTTATCTGCAATTCAAAAACCCTCCAAATCTAAGCTACACCTTATTTACTGCGCAACATTCAGCCGCCCTAAAACTATGAACATCAATGACATAATTTTAAAAACATTGGCACATTCTCCAAAATTATCCATCCTTGCAAGAAACCTTTAAAAACCTACCCATGGTAACTTTTAAAAGAGGAAAAAACACAAGGGACAGAGTTGTTAGAGCAAGTCAACATTTTGAAGCCTCTAACAGTAAGTTTAGTAAGAGTCTATCACTGATGATTGGAGCTCCATTAAGAGGAGTGATGTAACCACTCAATGAAATGCGACATCTCACTTCATTGTTATTTTTTGTAGGCATTGAAGTGAGCCAAAGAGGTCCAGAGAGGTTTTTATTTCCAGGGGGGCATGAATGAGGACTTCTCCAGGAGCACCAGGAAAAATTAGTTACCCTGTCCAAATATTTGTTCTATACAGCTGTACAGTCATGTTTTTTGTTGGCCCTATACAATAATATACGCCTGGGCCTAGGAAAGACAGGCTTACGGGACCTGCAGCCTCCTATAATCAGTATTGGAGCAGCAGTCATCAGACGTCAGGTATTTATCTTAAAACCTGTTAATTATTTCTACACATTATAGGATAGTTGAGATGCTGTGTGTCACGAGTATTTGCCGTCTCTTTAAAATGACGCTGGACTGAGCAAGGATTTCCTGTTTTATAAATTCAGTTCTGCCATCCTTGAGTTGCTTCCTCGCATCTCTCTCTCTCATATCCCCACAGGGAGGAGCTAAGATGAGAGGAAGAGATGCAAGTGAGGGAAGCGAGGAGCAGTATTAGCCAAATGGAGAGCACCCATCATCTCCATCTACTCCCGTCAGGCTCAGACAAAGACACACTATAATGCCCCTTACTATGCCCCTTGCCATGTCCATTTTGTTTGGGTGTTGGCATAGAGAGTTCATTATATTAATCCGTTGAACCCAATTGATGCTATTTATATCAAAACTCGCACCCCCTCCTCTTAACGTCATAACTCAGTCAAATCTAATCACACAGACAAGCAAAAACAGCTTATGGTTTGAAGGATTAAGGGCTGTCCCAAACCAGTCAGTTGGGAGTAGAAGTGGATGATAAAATGCTTCGACAGCAAGTCTCAAAATATTTTGCCTTCTGTGCTCAAAAGGAAAAGATTCATCCCCCAGGGAGCAAGCATGTGCTCGGTAAATCAATAAAGGGAGTCAACAGAACCGCTGAGATTCATTATTCTCTGGAGATCATGAGTACCTACACCAAATATAATGGTATCTCTGCTCTGGACCAATGTCTCCAGCACTATCTCAAACCTCAGGCTGTGCCGTTGACGGAATTTCTGACATGCATCTGCAGGGCCATCAGACAGGCAGCTCCATCCACCTGCCACCTAACTGACTGTTACAGAGATGTGTGAGAACAGGTATGCCACTGGGGATATCACCTTGTCTCCTCACATCACATCGCAGGTGTTTTGTTCAGTTAGTCCCACAACACCTCTATAAGTCAGGTATTTCTAGTGTCCCAAATAAAACTCCCATGGTCCTGAAGCGGCATCCAGAGCTGCAAAGACAGGGAAACTAGGATCAGTGTGACACCATAGTACCACACCAAGCTCTTTGGCCCATGACCAACAGTGCATATACAGTATAAGACTATAAAATATACAGTAACTAAGTCTACAGTTTAAAGGTGAGTGGACTTCTTCAGTACTCAATGATGTTAGCAAGAACACAGCAGCTTGCATTAAGATTGTTGGCCAGCTGGCTTGCATTTGGGATGATTGGGGTATCTAGTTAACATGCAGTGTTGGGCAGTAGCGACGCTACAAGTAGTGACGTTACTAGTTTAACTACATTTCTCAGTAGTGTGGTGGTAGCGTCGCTGTTTTCTGAATCAAATAGCTTTTCAGTAGCTTAGCTATTTTATTGATCAAGTAGTGCTGTAGCGTCCACACAAGCTACATTTTCCCCAAGCGTCTCTGAAGCTTTCTGCTGCAGTCTGAAATAAAACTGCTAAGGCTCGGTAAGTGACGCCACCGTCATACAGACGTGTATGTGTAGCCGACAGGAGCACATCACGTACTGATCCTTGGGCTGATGCCTTTGACGTCTCTGCTGCAGGAGAGTCCAGACGCACGAGTTTGAGTTTACTTGATGGAAAGACAGCGGAGGGTGAGGACGGACAGGAATTGATCCCGAGAGAGC
>NTHP01000136.1:736305-757636 GCA_003416845.1 Oplegnathus fasciatus | reverse complement strand
GAGTATGCATTGGCCATTTCAAATTAGTAGCATATAAAATAACTTCTAGAAAACAGGGTTGAACATGCTCACAAACATGCTGATGTTTATAGCAGGTATAATGTTTACCACTGTCACTTAGTCTTACATGTTAGCATGCTGACATTTGTCAATTAGCAATAAAAACAAAGTACAGCTCAGGCTGATGGGAATGTCCTTAGTGTAAATTTTGACCTGATGATGGGACTAGATGAAAAAAAGAGAAACACCATAGTTATTACAATTCATCCTGAGGGGAACATTAATGGCCGTGGAATGAAATGTCAAAGGATCACCATTTATTCACTTATTTGTATGCTTAGTAGTTATTAGTTGTGTGTGTAGTTAAATAAACATTTCATTTATAAAGAACTTAATCATGTCGTTTTATGTGTATTATGGTCACTGTACATGAGTCTAGAACTCCGTAGCAACCTTTAGACTGAGATTAATTAATTGGCTATCATTTTCCCTGTTCAAGGGTGGTGCCCTAGGTGAACTTAATGCAAGTTAAATTCTCTTATTTAGTATAAATAATGATAATTTCTGATAGCCGAAGTTGAGATCAATCACTTTAGCCTACTTCATCTTTTGTACCAGTTATTAATCATCTTTACATATTTTGGTATCCTTTAAGCCATTCTTGCTACAATAGCGTAGTAGTTTGGGTTTCATGTGGTGAGTTATTGAAAGATCTCTTTGAGATTTCTGCTAACACAGCAGTAAAATAGTGGAATAATTTTGTTACTTCTTCTTCGAGCATTTAAAAACGACATTGTAGAAAATCAACCACAACATGTCAGAAACATGTTTTGCTAGATAATCCACAAACTTCATTGTCAACGGTTTTTATTGGAAATACTTTTCTACCAAAGAAGTGATCCCAATAAAAACTGCCTGAGAAGAAGGGAGAGACAGAAGCAGAAAGGGAGGGGAAGATGAGAGGGGCTTAGGGTGTTGGGAGTAAGAGAATAAAGTTGTGCTTTCTTTTTCCAGAGGAAATTGGTGTCCAAAGCTCCTGGCTCTGTTTTGTTACCAAAGCCTCTGCTGTCCTGCAACATTAGATAAGGTGAATGAAACATACACAGCTCTCTGCCAACTGGAGTTTTTGGGCTGTGAGACAAATTATTTTATAGTATTATTTTGAAAGCACGGACACAAAGAAGCTGTAAAACATAACACAGGATTTGGGGAGGAAGGGTAAGTGGAGGGAGAAAGGGGAGGGGACTCAAATCTGTATGTGAACACAATTTAAAGCCCTCATTTCTGCTTTCTGATGTAACTCTGCAAAACCTGATTGTTTCTAATTCACAGTGATTATATTCTGGTGACTCCTTTGGCGAAAATGATCCTCACTTCATTTCATGTCACCTAGATTACTATAATTCCCCATACATTGGCGTTAGTCAGCTGCTACTTTCAAACTTTTTCAAACTTTTATTCCTCTGCTGCTCAGTTTTTCCCTGACACTAAAAAGACCAACCCTATCGCCAAACCAGAATGTTGATATTGAACGAATGTGCAAAACCCCAGAATACGTTCAATGGCAACGTATTTTTTTAACGTCCAATGCCCTATAGTGGCTGTAGTAGTTAGTACTCTTGTCTGCCAGGTGCAAAGGAGGAAATAGTAAGATGTTGAGCCACAAAGTCCACAGAGTGAGGAGGTCGGGGTGGTTGGATGAGTCAAACAAAACATCAAACTTTAACACGGGAGAGTGCTGTTTGTTTCGTGTTTCCAAACAACAGTCAGCATTGGTTTCTTTTAACCATGACCATGATAGTTCCCCAACTTTAACAGAATAGTTTCTTTTGTTGTTTTAACCTAAACTATGGTCTTTCCCTAACCCTACCCAAGTTGATTTTATGGCAGAATCTAACCAAATATTAGCTATAACATCATCAGATCAGAAAACGTTTTATCTTTGAAACTGTGATTTGTAATAGTTTTGGAAGGCACTGACAAATGACGTTGTCCTGCCAATATGGGCATCAGAATTAGGAATTCTGGAGGGCAGTTACGATGTTAATGATGTAGTGGTTAGAGGTGTACAGAGACGTATATATATGTTTATCTCTCCCCCTCCCTCTCTCTCTCTCTCTGTCTGTCTCTGTCTCTCTCTCTCTCTCCCCAAATGTAATTAAACTATTGGCATGAAGTACAGCCGATTATGATTGATTGATTGATTGATAAAGATTTTATGATAATCAAGGATGATGGTAAAAGTAATAAATGAATACCAAATAAGAAATAGCAGTAGGCTAATAATAATAATCCACAACAGTTCTCTCACCCCCCCACCCCCCGCCAAAAAATTATTGATAATGCAGAAGTAGGTCTACTGTATTAGATTACAGTAACATTTAATTTTCTACTTCACAGAAATGGAGAGCAGTGTTGATGTGTTGAGCAACAATGATCCGGAAGATGGTGAAGATGGAGAAGATGGAGAAGATGGAGAAGATAGAGAAGACGGAGAAGATGGTGAAGATGGAGAAGATGGAGGAGATAGAGAAGACGGAGAAGGAGCAGCAAGCACTTCAAACACTTCAGATCCTCCAGTCCTCCAAGTGAAGTAAGGAGCACTGGACACTGGTAGTCCTAAACCTAGCACTGTCAAGAAGAGCGGTGTGAAGGAGTTAACCACCCTAATATCATCAGTGATAAAGCAACAACAGCGAGACCATGTGCTGTTCATTCTCAAGGAAGACGAACGTCATTGCAGAGAGATGGAATTAGAGCGTGAGCGCCAGAAGCTCCAAATGGAAAGAAGAGGGCAATAAGTGCAGGTGGAGAGTGACCAGGACATGATGCATATGATCACCCAAGTGATGACCACTTTTTCTGTAGCTTTTTCTGTAATATCCATAAAGAGAGGATGTCAGTGTGCATCTGTTGTGGCAGGAAGGTCCAAACAGGTTTAGACACTCACTCAGACACTCATTAACCTCAGCATTAATGAAATACTGAACTTTCAACCAGCAGCAACACTGTAAAGGTGTGGCTCAGCTGCAAAACATAAATGAAATAGACACAAACGACAGTTCAGCTTACTGCTGTATAATTAAGAAAACTAAAACTGACTGCTATTTATTTATTTTGTGGCTCCGCAGGTCACATACTCGCATTATGAGTTGTGTTTTAAGGTACACAGTGGGGGGATTTTGACAGTCATTCCCGGAGCAAATATCTCGATTTATAGCTGAATTACTTTAATTTCAGGGTGTAGATCATTGTAAATCACTATAGGCTATCTTTTGTTGAATGCACAAATTTACTGACTACTGCATCCCGGTGTGGATCATGTTAGAAGGTTTGCATGGAACATGGTTACATACATGAATCTTACACAGCAATGTGAGCAAATGAACCACAGGGTCGCAAAATAAATGAAAAACAGCAGGTTAATGATATGAAAATGAGCGTCATCCCCCAAAAGAGTGTCCTTCTACAGTCTGTCTGCAGTCCTCTCAGCATCAGGTGTTTAGTGCAGTGTGAGCAGTGTTTTTTTTAAAAAGTTTTTAATTTAAGTTTTGAATGTCAGTGACAAACTTTTACAAGTAGAAAGGGCGTCTGAAATTAATTACAAAATAATTCTTCCTCCTCTTTGACACTCGAGGTGACCACCTAGCCTGCCTATACCTAAAAGCAGCTCAGGTTACACAGATATTGTAGACACTGATTTTTAAAAAGGTTGGCACTAACATAATCTGGGGTGGGGGAATCATCCAATATGAATGCACTCTTGGACGTTCAGCAGAACAGTATGGGACTGAGTCAAATAAATTATAGTGGCCATGTTCATGCTAATGAAAGAACATGTCACTGATGTGTTTTTAATTGTTTTTGGACAACAGAGGAATAAGGCTTTGGATACACACACAATACTTGTTGTAGGATACATTAAATGTTGGTTTGGGTTTGCACATCAGATTTCTTAACAATAAGAAACATATAGAACATTATCATTCTCATCCTTTTAACCAATCAGCAATATTTTGCCTACAGACTGTACAGTATATAGTCAGATATACTGATAGCTGATATTCCTGCTGATCCTTGCTATATTTGCATACTAGTGATTAAGCTCCCCAGTTGACCAGATTTATTGTAATGCCTGCTTTTTTTTCAAAGGTCTACACTGCTACTAAAGGTACCACCACCCCACAGAGTAAAAGACTCCGGCTGTACTGGGCAGCTCCCATGTTGACATGTTGATATGTGTGTGAATGTGAAGGTGTGCTCTGCTAAAGAAAAGAGCCTGTGTGCTCAGTCAGCCTTGCCATGGTAAGTAAAGGTTAAAATACTCAAAAGAAAATGGTTTGCCATGCTTCTGGAGGCTCATCTGAGCAAACTCTTCCCTGGGTAAATAAAAGTCAAAATGAAAGCTTTGGAAGCTACTGAGCTCGGCCCCCTGGGTAATCCTTCATACTGAAGGGTTGGGGGTCTAAAGGAAACAAGCATACAAAAACAGAGAGGGAAGCAGAGAGAAAAACGAAGGGGGTATGACAGGAGAGTGCAAAGATAAAGAGAGCAAAGAGGGGGATAAGGATACATGAGAAGGAAGGAAAGGGGAAGAGGGATGGATAAGAGGATGAGATTAAGAGAAGAGGTTAGGAGGAGGTAGAGAAAAGGAAGGAACAGAGAGGATGAAAGAGGTAGAGATGCAGAGGTACAGAGGATTGGACTGCGGTTTATTGCCAGGTTTCTCAGAAATTTGTTTTGCATCATAAGACCAACTCTGTTTCCAACCCTGTGTCCTAGAAATTATGTTTTAAATATTACTTATTTGTTTTCCAATTATGTTGTGCTGTCAAGCGTAATCGCTACATGGATTATGTTTAGAGTTTTTTGAGTGAGTGAGACTCTACGTTTATGTACCCCACCAGAGAGGCCACGTGGTTGGGGTGGATGGTAGGCGAATAAAGTGCAGGATTTTGACACTGGAGACCGGAGATAACATCCTGACACCTGTCTATGGTTACGTTTAATAAGAATCCCACCCTAAATTAAGACAAGGACTACAAACACTGCTAAATTAATGGGGACAACCAGAGGCATCCCAGTGGGACTCCGCAGCACTTATCACACACCATTCAACACCTTAAGATCTCTGATGGTACACCCTAAAACCTGAGAGGAAGACTTGAATGGTGTGACACCATCATGACATCACATGTGACAGTTGTGGAGACCACTAAATCAATGAAACAGCAAGGACCAGGGACAAGAGACTGAATGAACACCAGAAAGAGATGACATCAGTCTGTGAACACTAGACCAAAACCTCTCACAGCATCGACTGGGAAGAGGTCAAAGTTCATCCACTAGGAGTCGATGGACAGCTGGAAAAAGATCAAGGAGGACATTCACATTTGACATCAGAGGCCATCTTTCAATCTCCCCCCATATGACAACCTGTAATCAGGCAAGTTCCATTTTTAGGTCACCTGATGACACCTGAGCCTGCTGATGAAGATCGGGAGATATGGTTAAAAGCTCCAGAAAAAGCTTGTAAGTGCACCTTGTTAAGATTATTTCTCCAGCATCCTTTTGGCATATGTAGTTCGAGCATAGTTTTAGCAGGCTAGGAACTTTAGCTAGAAAGTTTTTTACCACAAGCATAGCTGTGTGTTTTTAAGACAGGGTACCTATTTTTTTTTTGGTATCACGCATGCACAAAAGGGCACATATGGTGGCGTGATTCACATCCTCCCATTGACTTCACACTATTCCACTGATCAACATTTGATGGCGGTGATGCAAACATGAATGTAAACAATGCACAATATAAAATATTAAAAAGTCTGCTTTGCAAATGTTTTATGAGGAAGACGATGCATTCAACATGCTTATCGAGCCTTAAAGTTACATTTTAGTGGTGTTTTCTGAAAACCTTCTCCTGAAACAATGCCAATGCAATGCTTGGATATAAATTTTGCTATCTTATCGGTGATGGCCTTTTTATGAGCTTCTGGCGAGAGTCCAGAAGATGTGTGGTGAAAAGTAAGCAGTCAGACGAGGTTGTACACTTGATGTTGCTCCACTCATTTCTGGTGCCTCTGCTGCCTCACTTGGGTGGCAAGCTAGCAGATGAGTTCTCAGATATTTTCTCGTCATTGAGTAAGCAGTCAGCTAAAAGCCTTATTGTTGTCGGTAATTTTGCCATAGCCATTGAACCCAAAATACTTGTACAGAGGCTTCAGTGTTGTGATTCGATCAGCCCGGCTTTGGTCGCCTCCTCCATTTTTATCTATTAGTTTAGTTTACTGATGTCAATGAGACATGCAATAGGTCACACTGACCTCTGCTGGACCACAAGGCAAACTACGTCAAACGGTCTGTTGCGCTTATAGACTGTAAGTTTGGAATTCAAACAGGTCAATACAGTTTGAATACATACATACATACATTTTTTTCCAAAGTTTGAATTTTGAATAAAAAGTTATAACCCAATACACACAATGCATTTTGGTGAAAAACACTGAATGTAAATACAACTTTTGTTTGTTTTAAAGTCCACAGGGAACCTTTAAGCTGAACACTCCATATGACAGATTGGAAAAATAATAACACAATTTGTGTGCTCCAAATGACATTAGTCTCAGGGGAAAATAAAAACAATGATGTACCTTGCTGCAGATGTACAGTAAGCTAAATACGTACTCCAAGACAAGGCAACATCTTTGTTTGATATGTTGTGGAAGACCAAAAATGATTTCTTTTGTTTTCTTGGGATTAATAATGAGTGAATTGTTTCTCACACTGGATTTGGACAGTATTTAATGTCCCTGGACAATTTGGTTTGCAAACAGTAGTCAACACAACCAATAGACATCATACATCAGATAAACAAAAGACATAAATACGTACAACATACAATGGATGTCATGATAATGAAATTGCAATGAGCTGTAAAAGCACCAAGAGTCCATCCGTCCTTTGTTAGAGTGTGTGTGTGCAATAGCAACCAGGCCTACAGCTTGTTCAAAAACCCAACAGCTGCGGGAACAAATGATCTCAGGTCTGACTTGGTCCTCCTATGAAAGTGTACCTCCTCCCTGATGGCCCACCTCATGATCCTGCAGGAGGCTGACAATCACAGAATCATCAAACAACAACAAAATGCACCCCTGAGGTGATCCTGAACAGGGCCTCAGACAAAGTGTCATTAGCATGGGTTCTCCGTGTCCTCATTGTCAGGAAGTCGACCAGCCAACATATAGTGCCAAAGTCAATGCCACATATTTCCGAAAGCCTGCAAGCTAGGATATGGGGCTGCATGCAATTGAAAGCTGACGAGAAATCAACAAAGCATAAGTGTACATGCGTCTTCTTGCCTTCCAGGTGTCCAGCAACAAAATCCAGAAATGTTGCTGTGGCATCTTCTACTCCCTTCTTTGCTTGATGCGTGAATTGGAGTGGGTCTGCGTGAGTATACTCTGTGTCATGGCCAGTAAGCTCCTCTTCACGATTCGTTCAAAACATTTCATAACTAATGAGGTAAGCGCCATGGGGTGATAGTCATTCCACACCTTTGGTAATGGAACCACTGGAACAATTGTGGATTCTTTCCATAACATTCTGTGATAAAGAGAGCTGGAAAATAAATGTAACAATGTCACACAAGAACAAAGCACAGTTTTTAACTTTTCCTTTCATTTGTCTGTTCAAGAGTTCACCAGACTTCCATTTTATCAGTCTGAATCTGACTGCCCTCTGAAGCAACTCTAAATTCGGACAGTTCATCACTAAAATCATGGGAATCAAATCTCAAGTAAAACTGGTTCATCTCCTCTGCCAGGATGGAGTCAGACTTATCAGGCTTAAGCACCCTTTTTTCTTGTCCTGGATTCCCACCATAGATTTGATTCCCCTCCAGGCGGAGTGAGAATTGCCATTCTTAAGTTCCTCCTCTATCTTGTCTTCAAACGGCATTTCGGCCATCTTTATTTCCCTTTTCACCAACTTTTGAGCATCTCTTTGTTGTTGAATGTCACCCTAGTGGAAAGCTAGCTTTTTCTGATTCTGAGTATTTTTGAGGGAATTACAGACCCAGGGCTTATTATTAGGGTACAATGTAATCGTCTTCATAGGGATAATAATTTCTTCACAGGAGGTAATATAGCTCGATACAGTTAAAGTCAGTTCATCTAAGTTAGTGCAAGAATCTTTAAAAACATCCCAGTTGGTACTGTGAAAGCAGCCATTCAGTTCATGAATAGCACCCTGTGTCCACACAGCAACCTCTTTGCACTCAACTTTACCTCTTTTGAGGGCCGGTTGATAGACCGGGGCTAGAAGGACACAGTTGTGGTCAGAAGAGCCTAGTGGTGCCACTGCATAAGATTCATAGGCTGCCTTTATGGTGCCATAGCACAAGTCCAGTACTTTACAGTACCATATCTTGTTGGACAGCTTACATAGAAATGACCAAGGGACTGCTCCACTTATCTATCCACACAAAACTAATGAATACAAGGATCATATCTAGTGCCTAACAAGTATCAAAGGTGAGAGGTGGACAGGTGGCAGGAGAGAGAAAGGTTGGAAAAGGGGAAGAAGTAAATGAAGACGAGGAAGCGTAAAGAGGGGAGAGAGAGAGAGAGAGAGAAAAGACAAGGTCTGCATGATGACTGTCCACCAATACACAACCGTGCTGTTTGTGAGTGTATGTGCAGTATGTGTGTGCACAATGTAATGTGCCTGTGTGTGTGCTGTCATTTTAACAAAGTGTATGTTACTGTTCCTACACAGCTATGATAACACTAATAGATAGGAGGGTGTGTGAGGTTGTGTTTTGGCAGTGTGTGTGTGTGTGTAGTGTTGCACAGTTATGATAGACGTTAATGTCTCTCACATACGTAGAAACCGTCCTGGTGTTACCTGTTATCTTTCATTCTTCTTTCCTTCCATCCTGCATCTTCTCTCCTCACCATTATCCTCGTCCTCCTCTGTATCCTCCTTTTTCTTCCCTCCATCTTTTTCTTTGTCCTCTCCACCCTTGATTCTACTTTGCTGTTCTTCTGATCGGTGTTACTCTACTGTCAGTGAAACTCAAGACTTGCTGCCCAAATGTTTCACATTAAAAGCCTTTCAATATATTATTACATAATGGTTAATACAGTTTGTTACAAGGAATTTGTACCAAACTGTCAGGGAGAAGAGGGAGCTAAGCTGGAAGGCAAAGTGTTAGATATCTGGGTTGATCAACCTTCACAGAGGTTGTGAGCTCTACTACACCTAAGGAATTAGATACAAGTGGCCAAAATTTGTTTCATATGCAGGGTGATCCTTAGGGACAGGATGAGGAGCTCAGATATCTGGAAGGAGTTCAGAGTAGAACTGCTTCACAATGGAAAGAGCAATGTCCCCCTGAGAGGGGCAGAGCCAGAACACACCAGAGAAATTATATTTCCCATCTGGTCTGGGAATGCCTTGGGATCCCCCAGGAAGAGCTGGAAGATGTGGCTAGAGAGAAGGACGTAAGGTCTGCTTAGCCTGCTGTCACCATTACCCACACCCATGTAAGTGGCAGAAATCCACCAGAAATGGAAATATGTCAGAAGGTGTCAGATGTGAAAGTCTTTCTCCTTGTCGTTGACCTTTGAACCCTTCCCAGTGGATGCTGTGAGAGGTTTTGGTCTGGTGTTCACAGACAGCTGTTTCTGAAGTTTACTCACGTGATGTCATGATGATGTCATGCACTACTCTAGTCTTCCTCACCGGGGGGGTTCCTGTCTTTAGGGTGTACCAGCAGAACTCCACTGATTTTACACATCAAAGTCTTTTTACAAGTGATGGGGAATACTACTACATTATGTGAAAAACGTATAAAGCCTTTTGTGTCTCCAGAAGGAGCTGTGTGAAGTCTGATAAACGGTGGTGGGAGACGTATTCAGATCCTTTAAGTAAAAGTACTAATACCACACTGTGAAAACACTCCACTACAAGTAAAAGTCCTGCATTCAAAGCCTGTTTACATGCACAGCAGAGGGTTTTCATGACTTTTTGACTTGTTCAACACAGGTGTGGTGAAGCCTAATGACTAGTGTTTAACCTTACACACATATACATAATAACATTAATGATGTGTGCATTCTGCTTAGTTATGTCAGTTCCAGGGCCATGTTACAAACCTTATTCATTCATTGACATTTTGACATGTCATAGCAGAAAAAGCACAAGTGTTACTAATAACATTAATGATGACTCAGGAAGCTAGCATGCACAAAATCAGATCACTGTAACTGGCTCACATTAAATACAACCATAATTAATGTTATAAATTACACCTTTGCTTTTCCAGATATGATATGACATGTCTGCTATAAAAGGTCTGTAAGACTTTTATGAAGAAAGAAAGAAGAAAGAATCATGCCTAGCATACACTAGAAGACTTTGGAAAGACTTTTAAAAGACTGAAGTCTGACACCCTCTCACATCTAAAGACATTTTAGTCACAGACTACAAGATTTTGCAAATACTGGGAATCTTGCAGGGTCACTATTTGCAAGACTACAACTAGATTCCTTTTGAGAGTATTTCCCATCCTGCTCCTGGTGGAAATTTACAAGAAGAGAAACTGTTGAACAATGGAGTAGAAACAGAAGTAACTTTTGGCCACAGCTGCCCTTGTGCGTGCAGTGGTTTGTGTTATCTGCGGTGACTGAGGTCGTAACGTCAGCTTGGTTAGCATTACGAGCTAGCAGCCCGCTAGCGAGGCATTTTCTTCCTCCCTACTTCAAACTTTCACCGGTTCACCGGCGCTAACCGCCGCCACGCTAACAGCATGTCCTAACAGCGAGCAAACGTCCGACTTTCATGTCGCATTCAGTTAGGACACAGTGTCAGCAGCCCTTGAGTGTGCAGTGGCTTGCGCCTAGAGTCCCCTCCATCTTTACTATCTACCCGGTGCTGCTTCCTGTTTGGTGCTGGAGAGAGCGCACCTATTGGTTGTTGACAATGTTCACGTCATTGAGTCAAGGCTAAAAACTTCCAATAATATCAAACATGTTTGATTTTATTGGAATGTCAAGACGAGAGAAGAAAGCTCGGACTGAGATCGAGATGACGGGAGCGCGCCACAGGTTTAGCAAAACTCAAAACAAAATTTGTCTGCGACAGTGAAATCGGTAGAAAAGTAATTTGGTGTGAGGCTGGCATAAGTTGCGCTAATACAAACTCCGCCTACCAGGACCCGAAGGGAGACAAAACACAAGCAGCAGCCCAGGCAAGACACAAACCTACAGGCCATGGCAGAGCCAGAGGTCCCTCACAAAATTCTTTATTATTGTATCACTCACAGCAGAACAGAACAAACACCACACAACTAAACACTTGCTACAAATAAAGAATATGTGTGCCTGCGATTGCCTCCTGACAGCAGCTATGCGACAGAGAAAACAAACCACCTCCTTGGCTGTCGCCTCTCCCACTGCTCCTGCGCGCTTTCCATCTCTTCCTGCGCAGCAGATTGACAGCAGTCTGTTGCTTTGTTCTCTGTTTGCCACCCACCAGCACGAGCTCCATTGATAACACTGACTCATTAGCTGGGACTTTGTTTTAGGAATGCCAATTACAGCAGGACATATTGCTGCTGCTGGAGCAAAACCAAAAACAATACACGCACAGCAGAGTGGTTCCTTCCTCACTGCCGTCCATGTGTGTCAGGAATTATACTGCCAGATAAACAAGGGTACTTCAAAATTAATTGCTGAGATTTGGGAATGCACAAACAGACGAGGTGTCAGACAATCAGACAGGTGGGAAACAAACCCCAGAGTAGTCAAAGTTTAGAGGAGAAAACTAGGCGAACATGGAAATTATTACCCAAACTGTATGTTGTATACATCCATCGCAGTTTACAGACCCACTTTGACCTACTGTACTTACTGTTGTTGTGTGCACGCACTTTTACTGTGCAATAAGGGATTATTACCCACATTTCAAGTTTGTTCGCTCCCAGTTTGACCTCCAAATAAAGTGGTTCAGGATAATCTGGATAAACTGTTGGCTTATTTGTTGAAGCCTGTCCGATCATCTGACTGCTCGTGTTTCTTGGCCCAACTGACTATGTTTAAGTGATGTTCCTCTGTTCCAACTGGGCCTAAAACCCAATGTGCATTGGGTTTTCTGTTTCTATGCGCAGCGGCAGTGGCCAGGTCAGAGCTTAGCCTTCACTGACTGTTCTATTGGTTCTACTGGGGTGGAGTGAGTAATTTAAAATGTCATAATTTTACAACTTATTAAAGTAATTATATCAAAGGACCACAAATAAAGTCGTAGCTTGGGCTATATTATCCTTAATGTTGAAAGTGAAAGTACAACCTGCGGGTCAGCCCCCCCTCCCCTCCCATCACCAACCACTGTAACACACAGTTGGCACCATTCCAGTCATTCCAGTGGTTGGCAAAGGGCAATTTGATTGACAGGCTGAACCCAGCAAACTTGGCATTGCCACTGTGCCACTGTGTAAATCAACCTGGTCACTACAGTAGCTTAAGATAGCACAGTATCAATAAGCTAACAGTAATTCAGTAATAAAAAATGAAACATTAACGAAAACTTTGTTGGAGCATGCAGAGAGTCTCCACACAACATGACGTCATCAAACATCACCTTCCCAATGTTTAACCCAAGTCGGTGCCAATGCTATCTGATTGTTAGCATTTGTGTTAGCGCTACGTGTCACACCAGACCAAACAAAGCAAGCAAAATACCTGAGTGTATTGAATTGAGCAAGAGTGGGTTTTTTTATTTATGAATTCCACTTTATATTTGTAGGCGGAAGAATGTGCTATTCTTTATTTCAAAAGTTCCATCTTGATGCATAGTTTTGCTTCTCTTCCCTCAATTGATTCAGTTTTTAAAGGTTACAAGCAAGCGAGTTCCCCTTGTGTTGTCCTGAATAAAAATGGTTGTTCCTGTCAAAAAAAGTCTATTTTGAAAATGCAGTGTCAGGATCACAATCCACAAATATGACGCGATGTGTTACCTTGTTTGCACTGTTTAAATTGCTTTTTTGAAGTACAAAAGGAAAATTGCACTTCTTAGGAATGGATATTAACTGTGCACTTAAATATCTGACAACCGAGGGGCAGACAACTCAAAGTGGGTGAAATCTGGACCAGTTAGCTATATTTAAAACTTTAAAAAAAGATAAATTAAAAAAAAGGAGACTAAGTCCAAGAAAGAAAAAGATATGCTAAATATTTTAGATGAATATTTTAGAAAACTGCTATCTTTGGACTAAAGCAATCCTAATTGATTTTCCACAAGGAAAAAAAAAATCATCAGAATTTGTTGTCTATTTTGGCAGCTTAAGTGAGCTTGAGTGAGTTTATGAGAGGGTTGGATGTCTCAGGCTCTGCATTGTCTGTTCTAGACTCTGGTGCTGGGCTACAGGGCAGCCATGGTCAAACACCACACTCCAGTGCCACCACTGCACTTCTCTGCCTCTGGATAAAGGACCCTGCAGCCTCATCTCAGTGAAGCCTCTCCTCTGTTTTGGTCCCACAGTGGATCAAATAGAAGTTTGAAGTCAGACCAAAGTGAAGTCAGTGCAGCAGAGTCTTGACTTAGCTGACTACCCACCTTTTCAGACTGCACGACCTCACCCCTTAGCAGTGCTTACTAATACCTCATTTCAAAGAAAAGACACTTATTATAGAAAATGGATAAATGTTGGTTTGTGGGGAGAAAAGTGTACATGGGTGTGTTCAGTGGTGGACTCAGGCTGTCTGAGGGGCAGGGGCAGAAAAAATGATGATTGATGCATTTATGGTGAAACAGTTCTAAACCCTGGTTAAGAATACAATAGTTTTATTATGTGACTCAGATGTAAAGTCGGTACTACAGCTCTGTAATAAAAACATACAGGGAACTATTAACTATTTAACCATTTAGAGGCACATAGAGGGCAAATCATTTTCATGTAGGGCAGCCTATATGTCACTGCATCGTGTTTTCTCCACTGGAAGGGCAGCCTAGAGGGCACTTCAACATGTTTTCTTGCACATTGGGCCACCGTGGAGGGCACTTTATCATGTTTTACCTGCCATAGAAGCAGCCACTTTTTTGGTTTTTCTTTTCAAACATAGGGCCACCTCTCCCCTGAGCCCACCAGTGGGGGTGTTGATAAACCAAATCAAGATGACTGGCTCCTAGCCAGTTTGCCTCTTAGTTTCCATTTATTCCTTTCTCTCGCTGGCTCCCTCTTCCTCCCTCTTCCTCTCTGTCTCTCTCTCCTATTGTGTCCTCTTAATCTTTCCTTTTCAGTTATTGCCACGATTTACAGCTACACTGTTAAACAGAAACATCATTACCACAGCAGAAAATGCACAGTTTCAAACCAATATGCAATTATGCTAGAAGTCCCGAAGCCAGACAGAACATCTTTATCACATAATGAAATGAACTAATAATCGATCCTTACTGGGTCATTTTCAATCAAGCACACATACAAAAAGGCTTACCTACAGACAATTATTTCATAATTTGAAATGAAATGAAAGTAGCACACTGCATTAAAAACAAAACAAGCATGGGTTAACTACACAGAGGCCAATATCCTTGACCTTCAATAGTTGGTTTGTGGTAGCAGCAAAATCAGTCACCAAAAACACACTTATACAGATATTATTTGGCTGTAATGTATGTGACAAAGTTTCACTGTGAAGTATCCGGACTGTATGTGTCAATGCAATAATGAACATATTTTCATTTTTAGCTCATTCTTCATACATCATTCTTCATATGAGCCAAATATTTTATTCAGGAGTTGGTAGCTGGTATCATGCGGCCAGCCCGTGGCGTATTCTGTTATGTTGAAAACTACATACCGGTAGTATATATATGTAGGTCAGCTGGTGCCCAAAACCAACATGTCTTTCAAAGAACCTTTTTTTTTTCACCTTTCAGCTTCACTATTTTCTCCCCTGCGTCAAAGCTGAAACTTGATACACACAAATGTAACTTTGGGTAAGACAGAAAACAAGCATATTTCCCAAAAAGTGTTCCTCTTGGTGTATTTGCAGCACAACAGCAATATAAACAAAACAATCCTCCAAGCAGCTTTGAACTGTGTACAAGCTACCCTGACTCATTCCACAGTTGCTCTCAAAACTATTTTCAACCTTGAAAGACGAGCTTAAAAGAGACCCAGTCGGACCCTTGATATTTAGGCATTTTAACTGGTGACTGCTTTTCCTTTATGTGGTATTCTCTGCAGTAAACTGCAACTTCAGCTTTGATTCCCCAGAACAGACACACTGTGGGCAACATATATACTAAATATGTATGACATCTGCATTGAGGATACACATGTGTAGACAGGCACTTCGACAGAAGCTGAAATTTTATCGACCATGTGGAAAGTTAATCACAATATATCTACGGGGGATGAAGTGTGTGTGTGTGTGTGTGTGTGTGTGTGTGTGTGTGTGCACAATCTTAAGACATTGCTGATCAACAATATTACACTGAGTCTGCAGGTTCTTCTTCCAAACAAATCATGCAGCAGCTGATACCACTGATTAACACACCTTCAACCAGATGGTATGTAGTGATTGTTACATATTTTCTCCACCTTATTAAAGTAGGAAAATATTGCTCCCATGCTAAGTCTATCAACTTTCTATCACCATAGTGGGCCAACAAAGCCATCCAATTGCACATTCCCCCAAATGTGGCAGAGAAATGCAGCCTTTTGATTAGCATGACATTTTGTACAGCCTTTGGATTACCTCCACAACTATTGGATGGATTGCATGGAATTGGTACAGATATTCATGGTTTCCAGAGGATGAATCCCAGTGACTTTAACTGACTGGTAATGCCCTGACTTTTACTCTAGTGCCACCAAGAGGTTGACATATTTGGTTCAGAGAGAAATGTCTCAATAACCACTGGATGGATTGCCATTGAATGTGTCACATACATTTATGTTCCCCACACAATGGACTGTAATAATCTATGACCAAATACCAGCAAAACTAATGACCACAGCACAAATCAGACAGGTTGTAAAGAAACCCCACAGGTTAGTCCAACATATTTGGATGAGAAAAAAAAAAGATATTACCCAAAATGTCTGCCGCAAACAAGCGTCACAGTTTGCACACCCACTTCCTGCTTCAACTTTGACCTCCTATATCTGGTGTATTTGTGCATATACAGTTTTCCTACGCAATGAGAGATTGGTGACATTACAGGCACACTGACCTCCAATTAGTGTCTTTTATTTTACCTGAATAAACTGTTGGCTTGTTCACAACTTGTCTGATCATTTGACTGCTCATGTTTGTCGCCTCTTTAGACCTATTTTTAGCGATGTTGCCACATTCTGAGATCTCAGCAATTACTTTAGTGAGTATAACATGATCAGAACTGAAAATAAAACTCAAAAAGTTGTAATAAACTGTACTTTTCCTTTAAGAATACTTCACTATTATCTTTTTTCCCTCTATACATTCAGAACATGCTTCAAATGAATGCATAGTATATAACTGACAAATCTACAGGCTCAGTAACTTCTTGCTATTTCACGTATTTTAATCAATAACTTGATGCTTAAGTTATTCCAAGGGTTTCTTTATAGAATATAACTCCTACTTGTTTTGTTTATACCACGTCCTGTTACAACAGATCTCCTGCAGCAGCTCGTAGAAAACACCTTTATCATCTTTCTTTCCTATTATGTGTATTGTATGTAATTTTAGTAATTGAATAGGTTTTATTGATGGAAGGTTTCTGTAATTACTCCCCTTGACATTTTCATTTCACATGCTGAGGATGAGCGTCAGCTAGTTGCCTGAGGTGAGTGTTGTGGCTGACGTTTGCTGTGTACCTCTCTCTGTATCTCTCTTAGGTCAGTGCGTTCTCTCTGCTGGTGCTATGCAGCCAACCAAACCTATTTTCAAGTGTGACTCTTTTTGCACCAGCAGTATTATTTTTAACTGTAATCACTGAGCTTTCAGCGCCGTCTGGAACACATCATCTCCTCCTCTGTAGATAAAGAGAACATGAAGGTGCTGGAAAAAGGCTCCATTTTCCATTTTTAAATATCATAATGTGCTTGTCAGATTCATTGTAATACCGTGATGTAATCACTGTCAACGAATAAGAGCATGGAGGTGATGCCTGTGATGACACATTTCCCATGAGCACCTTTGCTGCTTGAGACTGTCCGTCTGGGGTTAAACTGTAAAACATCTGTGCTTCCGTTTTACTCCCATGATGTTTTGCCTCGCTGTAACCAGTCTGCTTCCAGCAGGCTACCTGAGGCTGGTGCGGCGTGCACATTGAAATCATGACGGGAAAAAGAAAGTCACTTTCTCTCAATGAAAAACGTAGTCTCCTTGAAGCTTATAACAAACTGACAAAAACGAGCCAACGAGATGCAGCAGCGAAAATTGGTGTTCCTCAGGCTGCCTTGTGTAGTCTACTCAAACATCGAGAAACAGTCAGCTGCTGGTGATGGAGACAGGAAACGAATATCCATGGGTGTTGCCTTTCCAGCTTCAGTCCTCCGAACCATAGTTGGGAGACCTCTGGTTTCTTCAGGCTAATTCAATTGGCTTTAGCCTGGCTCGTCAGTTAGCTGGTAACTAGCTCCTGCAGTCCGGGCAAACTCTGCTTTGAAGAATGGTCGGGAGACGTCATGGTAATGTTGCATAAAACAGGTGCTTTATTCACTCGGTGCAGCGAACACAATACATGGCCCTTTTCACAACCGCTTTACTTGAATTTGAGCTTATCTGGACACTTTCTGCTGACTACTGTGACTTAACAACCCATGGAAGCTTCACGGTGTCTGCCACACATACAGGTACTTCTCCCACACACAGGAGAGACTCACTTCTCATAACAAACCTGCCAGACTACGTCACATGCACACATCCACCAGGCTCAATTTGATCAATTTGACCCGGACAGACGTGATCACTATAAGAGGTTTCCACTGTATTTCTGAATCCAGATGCGAGGACTCATGGATTGTTTTAGAAGACAATGACAAAGGACCTGTTTTTTTAGTTTGGGGGACTTGCTGACTGTCCCTTTTGCTGCTCTGATAAAGAATGTATGATACAAACATTACCTGAGTAAGTCCAGTAATATGTCTGGTATATGTCTTTAATTACCAGGCTACATGGCACCCGTTCATTCCAATAAAAGTTGCAAACCTAGCATGTACACCAAAACAGATTTCTCTCTTCCTGGTGTCTTCAGTGTTGTTCAGCCCACTGCAAATGCACGTTAGTGTCTCTTTCCCTCTACGTGTTGTCCTGTGCCATAGACTTAACATTGAGATGGTTTTGAAAAGGTGTCCTGTCAACAGTTTTACTTTAGCGGTCCATGTAGACTTTTTAATTTTTTGGGCCACAGGGGATTTTTTTTATTGCAGTATCACAGTTGGCCACTGGGACAAATAGGCAGCAAAGATGACTCACCATGCTGTAATCACCTCTTCATATCCAATATATCCCTGACCCCTTCCTCTACAGGGAGGTCAGGGGTCAGCTACACAACAGTTTCCCTGCAACAAGCAGAAAGTTAGTATTTTGGCCAAGGAAACTTCTGCAATGATTGTCACTGTCAATATTTCTCAAAGGCCAAATTAATCTCCCTGCTGCTATGTAACAATAAAAAAGCCATTTTTCGTTCCTGCTACAGCTGAATGTTTTGAGCCGTCACCACCTTCTAATTTGACAGCTTCCTCAACTCCCAGCTCCGTCAGTCCCCTCCTCTGTAAATAATGAGAAAATGAAGGCAGCACTGAAAGTAGAGAGGTCCCCTGTGAACAGCAAAGCTGGTGCAAATTTACTCTTCATTCATTTCATTTAAGAACTGGGAACAACTGCAATGGAGAGTAAGTTCTGTAGCTTAATAGCATTGAGCATTTTAACAGTGATGTGATATTGGGTCTTCCTTAGTATTTCGACCCAAAAATTGTTGTGTGACCATTTTTAAAGGATTTTGTTTTATTTTTCCTTCAAGTGAGAAAAGAAAAACATGTACATGTACGATTCATACGATCGTACCTGTGGTTTTGCATGTTTATGTGTATTACGCACTATAGCAATGAATGCAGTGGTCTTATGATTTCTTAAAAGGAAGTGAGACTCCACCAATTGTGATGAAAACTACTGTAAATATAGGTAATAACAGAATGTAAAAATGTTTTCCATTAACACTTCACCAGCAACATCAACATCAACAACTGATATCAACAAAGAATATTGAACTAGAATGTGTTGTTGTTGAATGTTTTTGACCACTTGCATGTACACAGCACATAGTGGCATTTGCTGTTGAAATAAAAGGACAGACCAGTGAGGCACTGCTCCTAGAAATTGCTTTCATGTTGGACGAATCTGCAGCACGAGGTTTATGTCCAGTGCAAACGTTTAGTAAAAATGATGCAGGAGAAGAAAAGGGTTTATGGTACATTTAGGGGTTATGGTAGCCTCCCATTGAGTCATAGAACTACTGTAAGTATTCAATTTTCTGAAAAATATACGGCCATCTTAAAATTCTTTGTCCTAATCCAAACAAAGATGGTTAACCAGAAATAGCATATGCTCTTGCATAATTTATACAATGTGAACTAAACTACACTAAACTAAAAGAAAAATTGTCATTTATATTTGCCTATATTGATACTACTTACTATTATTTTGTATTTTCAAAACGAAATAATGTAACACAGTGGAAACCACTTAAAGTGATCCTGGTTACCGTGATCAACCGCTTATATGGATCAAAAATCTTGGGGAAGAATCAAATGCTGTTTAAATAATTTGTGTATAGCAATCATAGTCTGCTTACAGTGTTCATTTTGGATATTTTCATACATGACAACATCTGGAAAACATTTTTAAAACAACGATAATTCTATTTTTGATTTTTAATTTTTCTATTTTTTCGCGGTAACCCGTCTGCTTCCAGCTGGCTACCTGAGGCTGGTGTGGCGTGCACATTGAAATCATGACAGGGAAAAGAAAGTCATTTTCTCTCAATGAAAAACGTAGTCTCCTCGAAGCTTATAACAAACTGCCATAAACGAGCCAACGAGATGCAGCAGCGAAACTTGATGTCCCTCAGGCTGCCATGTGCAGTCTGCTCAAACAATGAGAAACAGTCAGCTGCTGGTGATGGACACCGAAACCGAATACGCAGGCGTAAAGCACCTGTGGTTGAAGCCGCCCTCATCAAGTGGATTGATAATGCCCGGTGATGTAATGACCCCTTGAGCGGGGCCTTGGTGTCAGTAGTCAATACAAACAGTCAATAAAATTCCATAAATAGCGAAGCTGTCCGTTTAATTACTTCATATTCATGTAATAAAAACACAAATGTCAATTAGATGGTGGTTTGCATGAGAAATAAAGAAAAACAATTCAGGTACAATAATCATGCGCTTATAGCTATTTGACCCGGACAGACGTGATCAGTATAATAGGCTTCCACTGTAATTATATTTTCCCTGTGTTGTACAAAGAAAATATTTCTTGCTTCTTGGATAAGAAACAGCTTGAGAAACAAATGTATTAAAAATATTTTTTTTATTGTGCAGCAGACAGAATATTTATTTCCAGATGGTCGGAGTCAGAGGACTCTTTGAGAACAGCAGTGAGTTTTCTTAAACAACCTTTTGGTTTTTAAACAACCTGGGTTTTTATTTATGAGACCGGTTGTTATTTCTTTTTTGATTATTTCATTCCATGAGAGGCACAAACTGGAGCTAGGTTTGGGTGAAAACATTCATTGTTGGTCTTTGACAGGAAATCACCTCTTATGTCAGATATTTAACATACTCTTTTTAAAAGTGGTGTGCATGATCTTTCCCTAACCCGAACCTTCTCTATGTCTTTACATTCTGTATAATCCCCTAACCCTCGCCACACCCCTCTCAATCCTGACATATTGAAATAAATTTAGCAACGTGCCATTCAACAAGTCTCTCAAGTTTGGGGCAGCAACAACATTGAGCTGTGCATTCATGGCTTGATTAATGAAAGAATTTGATGTGCTGCACCGTTATAACATTATGACCACACTTCTGACTTCCCTGTGAACAACAAAACACACTTTCCTGTGAGAAATGTTTTATTTGGACTATTTTCAGTGGCAGATTGATCCACATTTGATGCTATAGTGAGTATTTCTGGCAGCAGGACTGTGTTTGTGTGATTGAGTCAAAATAAACTACAGTGTGTGTGTTCATGGTAATGATGTCACCCAGTGCAATGGTGTGGCCGCTCAGACAACACTAGAATCAAGTCATTCTTTTTTTTATTGTTTTTTTTTT
>NTHP01000136.1:671382-727002 GCA_003416845.1 Oplegnathus fasciatus | reverse complement strand
CCTTTCCATTCTCAATTCAGTTCAGTGAGCTTTACTGACTTAAAAAAATCTTCCACATAAAACATTTCTGCTAAAAATCCCCTTTCCCCTGTCTTTCTCTTTTTGCGTGTGTGTGCCTGTGCGCATGTGTGTGTGGGCAGCAGAAGCGTCTCATTCCCAACAGATGTTGAGGGTGAAGCTGTGAAATGCATCTGTAGCGAGATAGAAAGGCCCTTCAGGACAGATGTAATTGTCACCAGTGGTATTTAACTCTGCCTGTCTTTCTCTCCCTCACACACACACACACACACACGCACATACACACACATTTTCACACTGTCTCCTTGTTTCTGCTGTTGACTCCACATTCTTTGGCCGTGACAAGCGGGTGTAGCAGCCAGAGAGCTAGCCACGAGTGTGTGTGTGTGTGTGTGTGTGTGTGTGTGTGTGTGTGACAGTGTGAGCATCGGTGCATGGGATTGGGTGGGTGCACTCTTTGCACTTCTTGCTCAATATTTGCCTCTATGTGTGTCTGTATGTGCGTTTAAACACATGTGAGTGCACAGCGTGTCTCCTCGCTCCCTCTGTGTACCTGTGTGCGTGTGGCCAATGGGGAGCTCGATCGCCTCACCTGTAACCCATTAATATGTAAAACCTTTCATATCTATTTTTATTGCTGTTAAATAATTCAGAAACAGTCTGAGCAGCCGTCACCTGCTCGTCCCACAGCCTCCGCTCGCTCTGGTCCTTCCGCAGGTTCTGGTCGTGCTCTATCTGTGTGTGTGTGTGTGTGTGTGTGAGAGAGAGAGAGAGTAGATTTATCACCTTTCTAACCATTTCATCAGGTGAAGCCTGTTTTCCCTCTGAGGGAACTCCTGCCTTCAGGCTGTGTTTGAAAATTCTGAAGCGATAAAGATTCATTGCTGATGTGAATTTAACGGTGGCACGGCGCAGATCCAATTCATCTTATGGACGACTGACAGCGTTACTGGAGAGATGCTAATATATTCTCAATGATTCTGTTCTATTTGTGAAGACACTGAGCTCCTAAAATTAGACATCTCCCTACATGTTGTTATATTTAATATAATTGTATAACCATTACATCCTGTATGCAACATTATTATATGTACATGTGAAGGCTGAGTTTGGTGTTATGAGGGAATTCATGTCAGTGTTGGACTTTTGCCTTTATTAGATAATGACACTTTGGACAGACAAGAATCAGTTAGACCAGTTAGGCCTACAGTGTATGTTTCTTAACCAATCAGTAGGACACCCCTGTTTTTATTTTTATTTTTTTAATTTAACATTTTTGCAAAATATGTATTGTTCTACAGTTTTGCACACAGTCATAGTTTATTGTAAGACAAGACTTGGGAAATTGTGGCTACTAACTTTTGCCACAAGAGGGCATATAGAGTTCTGTTAGCATACGTAGGCATTCACTGTTGCCAGATGGGGCGGGTTACAATGGTTGTTGGCAGCTTGTGATAATTTTGGCTACTTTTTGTAACATTTGAGTGGTTTTCCCCGATCAAAAGTTAGAGGCTACATTCCACTAAATCGGCCTTTCCTCTCCTCCAGTTGGTATAGAGGTTGACAAGGACACTGTCGATGTCTCCAGTCTGCCACAACTTTAAAAAAAGGAAGAAGAGATTGAGCTCACAGAGCTGGGTAGGCTTGACTATTGAACACACGATGACAGAGGACAGATTACAGACAAAACCAACTTTTGTTTCATTACAGCCAGGCTGAAAGTATTTTCATGAAATTATATTCAGTTCCACAGTCACGTGTTATGAAAGCATCATAAAAGCTTCCATCTGTTTACATAAGAGACGACTTTTTCTGTTTAATGTCACATCATCCGAGAGTCTTGAAAATTGTTTTTCCATATAGTAGCCACAGTTTTGGGCTCATCTAAACATTCAGAGTACTGGAGTTGCGTTTTCTGAACACAGTTTTCTTCTTACACTCATATTTAGCCACAGAATAAATTCCTTGAAGTGGCTGTTAAATGTTGATAAATATGGTTTCTAGATGGTGACATATTTGGGACAAAGCTGTGCTATTTTAACAAATATTATCATATCCCATTTCAGTGTACAAAATGAACAATTGTTATTTCATATATACAGTATATGTATGTTGGATGGACGAAACACCCTTCTCCAATTCAAAGCAAAAAACTGGGCTACACAGCATGGTGGGCCGCTTGACAACTGGGGCCGATGCAACGCAAAATCTACATATTTTTAAATAACCCCAGCCCCCGCTTAGATAAAAATAACCAAGTGCTGTGTGGCTGACTGGCCTGGGCGAGTGGGCTGCTGGCCCACTGCGGTTGGGTATTACATCTGTCAGCCTCTCTCTCCCAGCCAATCACTATCGGTCCGGTCCAGTCTAACTTTACCTGGGCCCCGCCCCTTCCCCACCTCTGTTAAGTGTTATTTGGATAAAGAGTGGAGCAAGATGGACAAACAGAGAAAAAAAAAGTAAAGGTGGTGCTGAAAAGCTGAGAGAGAAGAGGCGGAAGTCTTCAGGCTGATGCAGCCAAATGTTTTAAAAAAACAAATTATTCATTTGGCGCCATTACCAGTCAGTCATCTCAGCCCAGTGAGCCTGAGGGCACTGGGAGCAGAGAGAGCAGCCCAGTGAGCCCAGTGATACCAGTTCTGTTAGTCACGGTTTAGCAGCTGAAGCGGTCAGACAGAAGACAACAGGGATCAGATAAGCAGGGTTTGGGTTTGGCTTGCTGGCTGTTGAGCTATATCGGGTGTCTTACTGAAACATGTTCAACTTTTCATAAAGCCGATGCACTCGTCAATGTGACTTTGTGAACCAACCAATCACAGCCCGGATGGGGCGGGACATTGAAAGAACATGTAGAGAACACAGGCCTAAATGAAGTGACATAAGAACTTGTAAACATCAGAACTTTCACGGGGTTTCCCTTTTTTCTGTCACCACCACAGAGCCCCCCCACATAACACATCCCAATTTAACCCCTGACTACACTCCTCATAATTAGTCCAAGTTGAGTAGATGCTGATGCACTATTGCTTAAAGACTCGGATCAGGGTATTAATGAGGTAAAGGTACAATGGTGACGTTACCCATTACTAAGGATGTCAGTGATTAATTGCTTATTAGTTAATTGCCTTTAAAGAAATGAATCCATTAAAATAATATTAAACAACAACGTAGGAGGAGCAGGACATGTGGTGTAAACTGTCACAAAATGTACTGAAGTTTTGGTGTCACTAGGCGGTGCCTTTGTGTTTTTAGTGAACTCTACACTATAAGTTATGTGCACATACTGTAGAAAAAGCAAGCACCCTTCTATGGATGGCAGTGCCTCCATAGATTAAAAATAATGGCCTCACTATGCTCACTGCGGCAGTCATGAGAGCTAGCTAACTCCACTGACTGAGTAACCAGTCTGTCCATTTTAGCTAGTTCTCCAGAGGCTCATGCTAATGCCAAACAACCAGTTTCAGAAGCAGAAGCAGCTAACAGTGACTCAACCAACACAGAGACATGCCGAGAGCACCGCTGCAGCTAGGCTGCTAATGCTGGGGACGAGCAGCAACATCAAACAACATCAAAACAAGTCATCAACTTTGGGTGTAAATCCAGTTTACTGGTAGAAGTGTTTCCTGGGCTGGTAACGTTGGCACGACAGTATTTGTGCATCCCCGGTCCCACCTGTGCAGCTGACTCACCCCGATCATGTAGCTAATGGTATGCTTATTATCTTAAATAAAACCAGTAAGACTGAAGTCTGATGTCTGTGGATCACTGTTACCTATTTTATGTTTAATTGGTAATAACAGTTATTTGATGTTGAAGNTGACAAGTTAGTACTCATCATTAACACATTAGAGACTAACCACCAATATAGACCATGTTTCTTCCACAAGGATTTAATGAAGGACCGAAACCTACAAAAATGATAAATGTTGGCTGTGTATTTCTTAAACTGCTGTATTGTCCAACTGGAATTAATATTATACTAGTGGTATGTAGTATATTATTATATGAACTTACATGAATATACTAACATTATATAATTAATATATTATTATTATACGAACATTATACTGTTATATTAACATTATACTTTTTATTTAATGTCATAATATTGTACTAATATACTCATTATTAGAGCTGCAACGATTAATCGATTAATTGCCAACTATTAAATTAATCGCCAACTATTTTGATGATCATTCATCGTTTTGAGTCATTTTTTCAGAAAAAGTGTCCAAATTCTCTGATTTCAGCTTCTCAAGTGTGAATATGTTCTGGTTTCTTTAGTCCTCTGTGACAGTGAACTGAACATCTTTGGGTTGTGGACAAAACAGGACATTTGAGGACGTCACCTTGGGCTTTAGGAAACAATGATCAACATTTTTCACCATTTTCTGACATTTTATGGACCAAACGACTAATCGATTAATTGAGAAAATAATCGACAGATTAATCGATAATGAAAATAATCGTTAGTTGCAGCCCTACTCATTATACTAATTAGTCACCCAGGTTGCGGATAGTGCATCTGCCCTCCTCCTCAGAGCAACACATTCCCCTTGTTCTATTTTACATCTGTTTTACTAAAGTTATTGTTACAAATATTGTTCAGTAATTTTGTTCACATAAAGTGTAGCGTGGGGTTGTGTAGGTGGTGGTGTATCGCTGGGGGGTTTTTGGGAGTCAGAAAGTCCAGGGCCATTTTTCATTCCCAGTCCGTCCCTGGGCAGTGCTGAGACTAAAGGATGGACAGAAACGTATTAAAAACTATGTACTGTTATGTCTGTGTATTTTTACAGGTGTGCAAGCATATGTGCAAGTGTAATTTGTGTGCAAATACTTTGCAGAAATGCAGAGGGTCACAGGCAGGGGTGGGAAATTTGGCTGTATACTCCCACGAAGTACATTTTTGGCATACAGTGAGTTAAGTTGTTTGTTGCTTGCAGAGTTGACTTAACAGCTAAGCTAACTTTTGCCAGATGTTTTAGGACTCTGTGGTGGTACATTTGAGTTGTCTGTGCTTGCATTGAATTTTTTAATTCAAGCAGATGTGTCCTGCCTAGATTCAATTTTGCCTTTAACCATTTATTATATATACTTCAGAGCAGTGTTATTTTCATCTGGGCCTCCTCCTGTTATATACAAATTAAAGAAAAATAATGCAATATGGGCCAGTGAGCTACTCTGACTTGTATTTACCCAGTGCTGAACTCCCACATTTTATTTCCACTAGTCATTTCCAGACAAATCATTAACAGTCGCACAGCTTTTATTTAGACTCGGTTCACGCTTACTTTAAGGTCATGCTTTATTATGTGATTAATTTTGTGAATGATATTTTGTGAGCTGCTAAACCGATATCCGAAAGAAACCAATTTAACAACAACTTGACTCATAAGCTCTCCTCTCCACAGGGCTCCTTGATATATTTTTGCATTAGCTGTAGCTCTCCTTTCATGAGGGAAGTACATTGAAAGGTCTCTTTGTAGCAACACAGGATACTCGACCAACAACATATTCCTATTAAGTTGTCTAAAACAACTATTATTTATCCAGACAAGCTGTCTAAGAACACTTTCTTATTTAGTCATTTATTTCTTGTAGCAACTGCTGCGGGGAGTGGTTGCCGAGGGACAGGGAGAGGTTCCACACACACACACACACACACACACACTCACACACACACACACAGAGACACGCCCAGGAGGATTTGACTGGTGAAGAACAGTACATTTTGCGCACTGGTGATGCTGCAGCTATGGGGCTGTTTGCAGCAAACCTTTCAGAAGCATCAGAGGTTACAAAGCAGGTTTGGACTCGGTTGCATAAATTATGGACTGTGTTCTCTTTCTTAAGGGAAAGAATTAGGAAAACAACAATTTTCTTGATACATTCTCACACATATTTATCAAAGCTCGACTCTGTGACCACTGCGATGTTAACCTTACTTCACATTCTCACAGTTCTATATATTCACAGCTGGAAACACCTGTTATACCCACATTCTGCTACTGCTGGATACTAAACAGCTCCACTGGAACTACTATTACTGAGCTAATATATACTGACACTAATAAAACTACTAATAACGCTGCCCCTCCTACTGCCACTTCAGTTACTACTGCTGCCTCTACTACCACTATTATTTCAATCAGGAGAGACTTCATTGAAGAGATGCTTCAATTATAAAATTTATTGACATAGTGCACAATAGGAAAGTTTCAGAAAATAATAGTCTTTGGAGATTGGACCCTATCGTGACATCATAATTTGAGGGGTTAGTGATGCCAGGAATATCCCCCCGATGGAGTCTAGACACGGGTGGTGGTGGTGAAGTGGTAAAGAGCAATGGCTGAAGACCTGCATGGATTAAATGAGATGGGCTCATTGGAAGGACCAATTGGGAAGTCTGGTCGTGATGAAAACCAGAGGTGAATGGGGTGGAGGAGGGCTGCATCGATCTGACACTGGAATGACAGCTGACAGCAGCAGAGAAAGGAACAGTTTTGAACTTTGACAGCAATAAGGTGATACTGCTACTGCCAGTGGCATATTGCAGTACTGCTGCCAACACTACACTGTGACAACATAACTGGTACTGCAACCGATGCTGCTCCTATTAGCACAATTATAACTGCTACTGCCACTACTGCTACTATTACTTCCACTACTGATACAGTTGCTTTTCTGCCAGTCCTGCCACTACTACCATTGCTACCACCTTCTACTGTACTACCACCTCCTCCACTACCACTTTTTTTTCAATTTGTGGATTTGAACATTATGATTTGTCATGTGGCCATCCTGTTGGTTGTTGTTTTTCAGTGTCTTGTAAGCCCTTAGGGCTGGGCACCATATGGTGCAGGACACTTATATAAACATATCTATCTATCTATCTATCTATCTATCTATCTATCTATCTATCTATCTATCTATCTATCTATCTATCTATCAAGCTATCTATCAAGCTATCTACCATTGCTTAATATTGTTACTACTACCACTTCCACCACTACCCTTGCTGCTGATTTGGCCGCTCACCAACATGGTCAGCAATGGCTGTGACACACAGCTCATGGAGGATATCACTGATACTTTACCAGTTGCCACATTTTGTATCAAAAATATGATTCTTTTTCAGAGTCATAACTCTGTGAAAACTGAACACGCAGACATGATGCACATCATTTTAGATTTACACTTTTTTTTTGATAAACAAGCTCTATCTGATGCTTTTTTTATGTACTCTGGCGCCTTATTTACATTCAAAGTACAAAAACTGTCCAGATTAATTCTGAATTGTGATGTTAAAAATATTAATAGTTGTTTAGTAATTAGTATTAGTATTGAGTAGAAACAGAATACTTCACTGCCATCATTAAACATTTATTGAGTTGGAAAAACAATTAAATGTATTTATGTTAACATTAGTTTATTGGAATATTAAAAGGGTTTTCTTTCACACACAAACACACACACACACACACAATTTTCAGATAGGCCTACAGTCCATGCAGTGTAGTGTGTGCACTGTCTGTCTTCTCTCTCTCTTCATCATCTGCCGGTGTCTCTCTGTCTTCTCTCTCGCCATTATCAGCTGATGTCCCTCTCTCTTCTCTCTCTCTCTCTCTCCATCATCCGCTGTCTGTGTGTCTGTCTGTCTGTATCTCTCTACCGTTTCAGTTCGTGTTGGAGCCACACCATAACGTAAAGTAAGTTATATGCAACATGAGGTTTGTAAAATTAGCACACCATTTTTTGTGGAAATTTGATTTATTTATGAGAAAAACCTTCTAAAGGAAAATGAAAGTATGCTGAGGGATCAGACGAGTAAGGCACCTACAATCAAGAAATCAGAGAATTTTTCTTTATATTATAAATAAAGAAGCAGTTTCAAACACTTCTCTTTCTTCTCTTTTGGAAAACTCCAAAAATATTTTTTTTCCCCTCCTGGACCTGTACGCTCTGCCATTTCTCGTTATTAGGGCTGTAATGCATTGAAATGACAGATGAATAGATCCGGGGCTATTTTTTAATTATTCTTATTTTTGTAAAAAGATATAAAGTTATTCTTTGGAGATCCAGGGTCCTGGGGGGCTATTCATAAAACATTTGGGGCTGTAGCCTCGGACGCCCAGGCCTAACGACGCCGCTGCTGACTGGTCAGAAGAAACAACAAACAAACCAGGAAGTAAGTCATTAAATAATAGATCCAGTTTGAAGGCTTATTAGATGCCAAACACTGCACAGCTGTTATCATAGTAAGTGACAGGATTTACCAACTCTGGAAAGTTATCACAAGAACAGTATTCTCTTTGAAGTCATTTGTGAAGTAAATTGAAGGATTATGTTTCTGCAGGTTGTGTCGCAAAGCAAAGCAAAGGAATGTGTGCACTGCTACTGACACTACTACTGCTACAGTAGTTACTGCTGTTATTATTGGTAATACTTTCACTAATCAGACCGCCAAGCTGATATTATCAGCTGACTTTAGCTTACAGATATGTCAGCTAACAGAAATTGATTGGACTGCTGACATAGTAAATAGTTATAACAACTCCTGAATTTTGAAATTTAAAGGATCTTAATGAAAATATTTATTTTATGTTTTCATGTAAAAAAAAACAAATATCATGAGATATATTATGAGATTTTTTTAAACTCTCAAATATCGATATCCTTATTGGTGTAAAAATCTAGTATCAGTCAGGCTCTATTACTACTGTTACTACTACTGACCTGAACATGAAATACACAAACCTCAATAAAAAAACAATAAAATAATAAAAAACCTACAAAATATGTCAAATGATAGCATATCATGGAGTACATCGAGCCATTACTATACATACCAATCATCATCAAAATCACCATCAATGGGCATTTAACAGTTTGATGGCATTAGCATGGTGCCTCTATATGACAACCTGAATTGATAGAAAACTTCTCAACAGGGTAAAAAAAGGGAAGCAGTAAATTTCACAGGAGAAGAAATCTTCAATCTTTGTTTTAGTGATTCAAGCTACAACCCTCCTGTCTGAAACCTGCTTCTGTAAACTTTATTCCACCACTGCTCTAACAGTTCATGCTGATGATAAATGAGGCAGACATTACACATTACCTTCCAATTGCTAGCTGAATGAGGGAGCACTTAAATGAAGATTAGGTGGGCTAGCTCATTAGCCACCACTGCTATATTAGTGTTAGACATACTGGAGCAGATCCCCATAGGCATTACACCCACATTTGCATTGAGGGATTTAACTGATACTAGATTATCAGTTAAAATGAATGTGTTTGTAGAGCTAGCTAATTCTGTTCCTCGTTAAAAATCATTCTTTGAAACTTGCTTGTACGCATGCTCTTCGGATGTCTGCTCACGTTGTGTCTGCAGGTTTTAGTGCTGGTCAGAAGATTAAATCCAATCCGGCAAGACCTGTAAGAGTAATACATGCAGAAGTTTTAGAGGAAGAGTTTGACGTTTTGGGAAATACGCTCAGTTGTTTTCTTGTCGAGAGTAAGATGAAAAGATCGATACCACTTTCGTGTCTGGAAGTTAAATATGCTGCTTGAGTCGGGGGGGCCATCAGGTTCGTGTAAAGATTGGAAGCAGCAGGGGTATACAGCTAACCTGGCTCTGTCCTCAGTTCAAAAATCTTCCTACCATCATCTCTGAAGCTCATTGAGAAATGCATTGTATCTTGTTTGTTTAATCACACAAAAAGCATGTCAAAACAGCAAGTTGTAATTATAGAGAGAGTTACAGTATGCTGGAACTGTTTTTGTTGAACAGCGGCCGGGTGCAGTGACTTCCTAGAGTCTTGTCTTCACTGTAAGGGTGCAGATATACTTGCTTTTCTCAACCACGTGTTTGCCTAGAAAACCGGCTCCATCGTTTGTTGACATACTTGCCAATGTACTTCGTGTGTTAATGGAGGATTCCACTAGAGGGCACACCAGAGAACTCAGAGCGTATAGAACTTCTGGATGTGCATGATGTAAACAACAAACATGCCAACAGTTGAGGAGGTTACTATTTTGTTAATTTTGAGATCATGGCAGAAAAAAGCGTCAGATGCGGATAATTGCGGACTTGGTCTATTAGCTTGTTGTCAAAACTTTCCGCCATTGTTGTTGCTGCTGACGTGCCCACCGACCCCTGACCCTGTCACATCCCAATACTGCCCCTACACTGCCCCTACCGTTCATGTGCGTATTACTTGCGAATGCGCAGCATGAATTTCTGAGGACGTGCACAACCAACGCTCCAAACGGACGCAGGATACGCGAGGCAGCCATCATGCGCACGTGAACACGTAGTTAAAAGCAAGTATATCCGCCCTAAGGTTGCCAGGCATCCACCGAAAACTTGGACAGAGCCAAAGACAGAGCCTCTGGACAGAGCCCCATGGTTTCAGTCTTTATACTAGGCTAAGCTAACCGCTTCCTGGCTCCACATCTCTATCATACTGAGCGCACAGATATCGACCTTCTCAAGCAAGAGCAAATAAGCACGTATGCCGAAATGTTGAGCTATTCCTTATGGTTTATCAGATGCCAAAAACACTGTACGGCAGTTTATGATACTATGAGACAGGATTTTACAACTCTGGAAAGTTATCACAGAGACAGTGATTTGAAATTCTGTCTTGATTATTTTGAGGTAAAGGCGCCAGTATGCCAAATCAAAACTCCATCCATCAAATTCCACGTCAAGCTGTGATTGGCCAGATGTGTGGAGGTGAAAGAGGAGCCAGGGTTTGAGCTTCTCTCTCAGCTCTCTTTTTCCATTTGCTACACACTATGAATGCCTTCCATCACCTTCCCCTAAACAAGTTTAGGCTAAACAGTGTAGCCTTGATGCCCCTAAGCCACGTTCCACCTGCTCTGCCTAGGGGATCACGGTGCTCCCAGGTCAGATGGGATATATAGCAGCATGTTCTGGATCTGCCGCATGGGTCTTTTTTAAGCCCTGAGTAGTATCTGAAGGTATTCCTTTTGTAAGTTGCATACATCCCAACAACCTCTGCCAACAAATTAGGGCAAAAAAACGCAGGGCAAAAAAAGTCTGCTAATTCCTAAATATGCCTTTTGCTCTGAGCACACAATAATAATTGAGAGTGATTCAGATGAGCATATTAACGTTTTATCAGCCCTTCCCTTCTCTCTTCTGGGCTGTGGTTGCTGGACAGTAAGAGAACAATGTTCAAAAAGACTTTAGCAAAAAAATCAACCTGAAATATTAAAAGTGAGGGGGTAAGACTAGATTTTAAAAAGTGAGGAGGACATGTGCCCCCTGTCCCTTGTGGAAATTTTGCCCTTGTCTGAAAGAAGGGTTGAATAAGTCAAGCTAACATGCACTATGCAGGTTTTAGAACATGCTATAAGCTTTTGCAAATCTTTGATAAGGTACTAATGTCTTCAACATGTGGCACCTTAGGAAACACACTTTAGTGAGGAATAGTGAATGCAAACAAAACAGTATTTGTTTTACAATCACTCCACTGGGAAAGCTTTAAATTCATTCTGGCTGAGGCAAATCAAATTGTGCCTCAGGAGTCCAACAGTGGAACAATGTGGGCTGAAATCAGCTCTGTGGAGGGGAGAAACACAGAGGGAGAGGGTGGGCCCTCGGTTACACAGTCTGAGCCATCATGACCAAATATTTTCAAATCAAAAATAATCTGTGTCATTTTCTATCTGAAAGGTGATGGGTGTCAGATGTGTAAACTGGGCACGACATCAGCGGCTGTGACAGAGCGGCTTATTTCTCACAGAGGACAGGCAGACTGAATAGACGGCTGCAGGATATTTTACTGTCTGACATGAAAATCAATGCAGTGGTTGTAGAGATGCCACTCCTAAATCTACGCTCTCCAGGGATCTGTGAGTGTGTGTGTGTGTGTGTGTGTGAGAGAGAGAGAGAGAGAGACAGAAAGACACACACACAGTGCTAGATGTCATTATTCCCTCACATACAAATGTTTTTTATGAATACTATTTGATCTAGTTTTCTAAAATAACTACAGAAGAATGTCACACAAACCTAATGAAGTATAAATATAATTACATTAGTTACTAGATAAATCATAATAAAAAGCTACAAAACTAATAGAAATACATAATAATAATAATAATAATACAATGAATAATGGATTTGACATAGTTCTTTATTCTACATACAGGATATTTATAATCATAAACAAACTATATTTTGTAAGCATAAATACATCTGTTGTATTGAGTGATTAGTAATAAATGACATTCAAGTTATAATTCTTCCGATTTTCATTATATCAACCTCATTTTTCCATTATCCATTATCTATACCGCTTATCTTTACAGGGTCGTGAGGGTGCTGGAGCCGATCCCAGCTGGCATTGGGCGAGGAGGCGGGGTACACCCTGGACAGGTCACCAGTCAGTCACAGGGCCAATATAGAGACAGACAACCACTCACACTCACGGGCAATTTAGAGTCACCAATTAACCTGCATGTCTTTGGATTGTGGGAGGAAGCCGGAATACCTAGAGAAAACCCGCGCAGGCGCAGAGAGAACATACAAACTCCACACAGAAGGGCCCCAGCCGGTGGGTTCGAACCCAGAACCCTCTTACTGTGAGGCTGCTACAGCCATTCAATATATTTACATTCTGCAGTTACCTCTCTATATAGACGGGCTGCCAGGCAGCGTCACCAGCGAGATGTGCTCACATGAGGAAGGTAGAAAGCAAACCAAAATGACTGAGAGCTTATTAGTGGATCTACATGTAATGTAATGTGTTTGTGCCTTAACCTGCACGAATCATAAAAGGAATGGATGGAAAGTGTTCCTCATTCCAAGAGGGAAACACCCCCAGATTGCTCAGAATGCAGCGTTAGCTATTAGCTCAGCGTGAGACTTGGCGACAGCTGATGGAGATGCAGCCTGATGGCTTTAGATGGAAAATGCATCATATTATTGTGCTTGTTTTCTCAGAAAAAAAAATCAAACAGGTATGCTCTTATTTTTATCTCTTTTATGATCCTGCATGGCTGATCAATATTAAATCCTGTAATAACACAGTTTTCCTGTATACACTGCAGTTGCAAGAAGAGGAATCTAAGCTCAAAGTTCTGCATCTCACAGTCCATCAGAATTCAGATATTACCACTAGTTATCACATTTAGGCACCTACAGGCCAGCGCCATTAACTGAATGAAGACTGATGTGGTTAAAAAGCTCTGAATCATAAATACTGTAGTATGTAATGTATTAAATGTTTTGTAGTAAGTGGACCTTTGAGCTTACGTTCTCTTCATCGTATGTTGGTTGAAGTGAACAAGATATGAAGCAACATTTATCACACTTTTAATTTTACACACTTAAATTAATTCTGCCCCTTATTAGCCTGGTTTGGTTTGGTGTTATACTGCTTTTTACATTTTGTATTAAAATAATTGGATTTTACTTCTAGAAAGCCATGAACAGTGGTGGGAAGTATCTAATTACATTTAGTCACATAACTTGAATATTTCCTTTCCAAATTGCTTTTCTACCCTCACTATTACATTTTACTTCTTTTACTTCACTCCGCTTCAGAGAGAAATGTACTTTTTATTCCACAAAATTTATTTGACAGCTGCAGTTACTTTGCAGTGACCACTAGCTAATTACAACTGTTGGTCACACAGGCCAGGAGCCAATCATCAACAAGGAACTGCGCTCAGTCGGTGCGACTGTAGACTGTAATGACTGAGGATAGACTGATGAAGCCTCTTGGATGAGAGGTGAAACGTCTTCACAGACAAAACCAAAAATCCAGTTGCGTTCGATTCAATTTCCTTGAGGTAGACTGTAATGTTTCCAATTTCAGGAGGCAGGAGCCGTGTCTGTGTGGCAGCTGCGTAATTGCGATGGCATTAATTAAATGCGTTTGCGAGTTTTGTGGGTGAGCATGCAAGAGTGCAACAACCGGCGCAAGGACCGTGCAGAGACCCTTACTCAACCTCAAACAAATAACATACTATACTACTGCTACAGGGAGAAGTTGTTCGCACCCAAATACGAGGAACAGCTGCCTCGCGACTTACAAGGTCTCAACATCAAGTTTTTTTTTTTGTCAAGGTGTTCAGATCAGCAGCTGATAATGTGTGAGTCTGCACTGGGGATAACTGAGTACGAGCTGAAGGAGTGAAAAGCGAAACTGTTACCACAAAGGGAAACATTAGAATGAATTGAAGAGGCTCATGCCAATATCCAGCTTGGCAAGACAACAGAATACCACAAAGCCAGATACTGTGGGCAGCTCTGCCAAGCCTGCGAGGACACACACTGATTCACAGGCTGCCTCAGACCTGATAACAGACAGCACAGTTTGTGTGTGTGTGTGTGTGTGTGTGTGTGTGTGTGTGTGTGTGGAGTAAAGTTTTTTACGTCTTTCTTATCTTTAGTTGGTGTCCTGACATGTGATCTGAGATATCTGCCAGGCAAGCAGTGATGTGTAGCTCCGCAGGAGTGCTGGATGGGAGAAGAATATTTGGGTATCATCAGCATAGCAGGGATAGGAGAAGACATATTAATTAGAAGACTGACTGATCATAATATTATTTAGACATATCAAATAATAATATCTGATCTAATGTCTGCAGTGTCAGTCAAGTGTACTGGTATCCAGATTTCAGTTTCTATTTTAAAGCCTGTACACCAGTTTGTTGCCTTGTATGCTTGTCTAACTAATGCCAGGTCATGGCATCATGATACTGCTGGCTGCTCTTGAACGCAGCGTTTTTGGCTGGTTTTCCTGGAGATGTGAATCCCACCTCTCCAAAGCCTTTGCTGCTGACCTTTTGCAACCATTAGGAGCCCACTTAAACAGTTCTGTTCGGTGTTGTGGAGCTATGTGATATGCAGAAGACCGTTATCAGTAAATGTCCTTTTATTCTTTCTACCACGCTGCCAGTACAAACCATTTGCAAAACTTGGTCAATCTTTATGTGGTCTCTGTTTGGAGATGTGCAGCTCTGTTAATCACTTGTTGAATCTGGTCTAATGGCCTGAGTAATGCTTCAAACAAACAGATGATATTTTTAGAACATATATCTGTTCTGAATGGCCACACTCAAAGGTGATTTGAAAAGCCTGCTGTCACAGTGCCCTCCAGGCTGCATCCCCCTGTCTCCCCGATTGCTCTCCAACTCTGTCTTGCGCGTGTCTTTGTAGTCTCAACGCATTGAATCGTGCAAACTGGGATGGTGTTGCACCTGTACTTTCCAGTACCAGTACTTTCACACTTTCAGCAGCACACACCTGCCTGATTGCTGCATGACTGTCAGATTTTCTGTTTGAGTGTGGAAAAAAGCATTTGATCAGGACTTTTTGTTCTGCTTACTGCACCCAGACCAAAATTCAAATTCAAATAAGCTTTATTGGCATGACATATCAGGAATCTATATTGCTAAAGCAGAACAGAAAATAATTAACGTTAACAGATGTTAGCAGCTAACAGTTTTTGATGACCTCATGCATCTTCCACCGTAGATAAGGATCCAATCTCACACCTTAGGAAAGAGAAGCTACTGGATCACCACGTTGCTAGTTATCACAGAGATCCCAGTGCATTGAAGATTTTGAACGTGTTCTTTTTCAGATGATTCCATCTCTTTACAGTAACAGGGATCTTGCATTTTATACTCCCAAAAATGTGTGCATCCAAAATTCTTAATACTGACAGGTATTGGTGCTGGAATTACAGTTTGAATTTGTATCAGTGATACCTTCACTACCTGGTATCAAATCCAAACCCTAGTTAGTGGTTTTGTCCAGCTCTGCAGTCAGAGACAAACTGAACTTTCTGACAAGCAAAATCCTTCTACCTCTCAGTTTTTTCCCCAGAACATCTTCACTTTCATCATCGCTTCAGAGAATTAATGTCAGATCCTGCGACTCAGACCACTCACCTACTTCCTTCTGGCTCCTTGTAGTTGGCAATCTGTGAATTTAAACCTCTTTTGGGCTCCTTATAAGTCAACATGGTTAACAGCACGATGGAAGATGCTAAAATGGAATGGAAATATCGCCGCGTTGTATTGATATCAAGCGGATAATATTTTATTAAGCCTGCTGTATTTGCAGTGGTAGTGAATCTGGGGTTAAAGCAGGGAAGCTCATCTCCGAGGCTCAGAGCGCTCTGATTGGGCAAGGATGAGTCACACACATGTTCTCTAATGAGCTGACAGGCCACATCAGTGCTGAGTGTCTGAGATTCTAAATGTGTGTGTGTGTACATGTGTGTGTGTGCAGGCATACATATGTAGTCCTACGCCAATATGTGTCTCTGCCACTTTAAATGTGTGTGTATATATGAGTGTGTGTCTGTGTGCATGAGTGATTGCACCATAGGGCACAGCAGAGTATTGAGGCCAGTTGAAACAGGGCGACATCAGAGGTATGCAAATCACATACACACACCAAGACACACACATTTACAGAGACACGCACACACACTCTCTTCTCTCGCACCCATTTTAATTCCACCACAAAGTTAAGTGAGATCTGTGTGACATCTTCCTGGTTGTGCCGAGTTGTGCCGATTTGTAATAACTACATACAGTAATGGTCCGCTGGTCCACTGCTCTGCTGGACTCCCTCCGCCCCTCCTCTACAAGCTGCAGCCGTACTGTCAGCTGCACTGGCCTGAATAAGTAAAACTGAGCAGAGCATGTATGAAACATGCCAATCAAGTAACACGTCTATAGTGCACATATAGAGATAACAAGTCATTCTCATCAGCATTCTCATATGTCATATGTGGATTTTTTACTCCACATACATGTAACCACAACAGTAGTATGTTTTTGATGGCACAGCCCAGCATGCCCAGTTGGCTAAAAAGCCATTCGACATTGAATTGATCTTTTTGTAAAGACATTCATACACTGTAATTCTTTTTAAGCTTGTGCATATTTGATTATATTGTTCTATATTGACACTTTATGTGTCTGTAATGCAGCGACCTCAGTTAAAAGCTCTATGTATCCTGACCTGAGTGCAGACACACCATCACTGTAGTTATCTGATACACACTTTCATGCTGCATGATTGCTGGTGTTGTGTCCGTGCTCTCAAGCGACACGGCCACTACTGCAATGGCACAGTCAAACTGAACACGTTTACTGACAGTGGAAGCACGGATGTTGTTGTTCACGGTGTGCAGTCAGCCCCCTCTGAGAGATGAACGTCGTCTGCGTGAATGTGGATGTTATTTGGTCTCAAAACACTAATGTAAAATTAGATGTCACAGTACTCAGGAACATGAACTCACCACTTCTGTCTGACCTTCACAGTCTGAATGTGAAAGTGCTGTGGAGTAAAACACAGAAGAAATAACTCGCTAGCTTATGATTATAAATCATCAAAGGTTAAATTTGTGATTTCTTTTATTATAATCAGAAGAAATACAACATTTAATAGAAATCTGAGGTGCTGTAAAAGTGGAAGAGTACCCAGCTGGCAAGAACAGTGCGAGGTGACGGCTTTACACCTTCTTACACCCTGTGTAAGCAGTCCCCTCACAACCCAGAAAAGACATCTATCCACCTGTTAAAACTGGACAAAACTGAAAGGTTTTTACATTAGAACCTCTGTTTGACTGTTTTAATTATTATATTTTCAACAGGTTCTACACTGTCTCTTGGACATCATTTTTTAGCAAACGCTCTCAAAAAGTCAAATCTTTTACATACATCACATTGTGCTATATATATATATTTATATATATATCTATATCTATATCTATAGGAATATATATATTATGTAACTGATAGCACATACATGGAATTTTATAATGACATTGACAAAGAAGCAGTATTTAATGTGGATGGGTAACCACTGGATTAGTAATGACTGCTTAATAAGGTCAGTATCAGCAGGAATATTGATTGGACGGATAAGGGCCCTGATAACGTTTGATCTCAGAAGTTTAGGGTGCTTTCTACAGGAGTTTCTACAAATGCTCTTAAATTTCTCCACACATTTCCCAAAGCAGCACTTAAGAACAAGTGCATTGGCACGCTGTTAAGAGCTTCTTAAAGTCGGCTGTCTGTGGTGCTGAAGATGATGTTTAATACACTTTAAAGTAACCTTGCATATTTAACTTTAGCCGTGCTATATTAAAAACATACATCAGAAAATGTAAGCGTCGTAAAAGACACACAGAGATGGTTTATACTATGGGTCGACTGACATGTTTTTTTCAGGGCCAATACCGATACTGATTATTAGTAATCAAGGAGACTGTGCCAATGTCTGGAACCAATACTGTATGTTTGCAGTAAAAATGAAAATCTAATTGTCAACATTTAGAATGACGCAAACTCCAACACAAAACTTAAACTTCGTTTAAATGCCTTTAAACATATGCTAAATTAAATGCTGCAAAAGAGAACTTAAATCTTTCTTTAAAGACAAAAGTTTAAAAGTTAGAGAGAGAGAGAGAGAGAGAGAGAGAGAGAGAGATGCTTAAATTATTACAACACAAATATGCTTCATTTATTACAGTAAAACAGCTTTGGAAAGTCTTTAGGTTGGTTTCAATTATTTAAATGTTATATATTAACAGCATGTGATAACAGTGAACGTGTCATTCATAACTAGGCTGCTTCATTACTAATGACTACAAAAGCTGAATATGTACAATAGCAATAGAAGTGACTATCAACTGTACACCATCTATGCAGTCCATATATGGATTAAGATGCAGTTCCATTACGTCTCTAATCGTCACTACAAGAAACAGAGTCAAAGAGCTTCAGGACACACAAATTATGGATCAACAAATGAACTTGTTGACGTTAGCTGTCTCATTCCAGTTAGCTCTATTACTTTAAGGGCAACAAAGGCAACAGTTTTATTCAAAACGGAGGCAAAGGCAAGTTGAAGTTACGTTTGCTAAACGTTCACTTGCTGCCACCATTATTACCATCGGCTATCTGTTATCTACTATAACAGTGAAACACTGTTATAGTTAACTGTATATCACTGCAACAAAGTGCATTATTCAGGGACTCTGGCTGAAGAGTGACTGATTTAAAAGCCATCGCTTACGCCTCCATTAAATCGCATCTCGTAAGCTCTGACTTCGGACATTTTCAGTGGTGAACTGGGAAACTGGGCATGCTTGTCATCATAGACATAATAGGTCGACCCCTAGTTTATACTTGGAATTGTTCAGTATGAAAACAAAACTTAATATGCAGTAAACTGTCTACAGCTTTATAATTCATGTTCCTGGATGGAAGTTTAAGAAAGTAAAGTTTGCTTGATTTAGCTGCTGCTCGAGGCAGATGTGACTCTTAGGGCCCTTTCATACCTACTTTGTTTGGCCCAGACTTTCAGACTTTTCAGCTTGAATTGACAACACGCCGACGTCAGACGCACGTCCGTCTACAAACCAATCAATTACAGGTAGGGGGGGACACAGCTGACGTAGGTGATGAAGACAGGACGTAGGTATGTCATGTATAGTTCTTTAGTGTGCTCGCCTAATTGTAGCGTGAAACCAAAACCAACCGGATCAAATGTAAAAGTAACAAAAACATGAACCTTGGTTCGGGCCTTGGTTTGGACTTTCAGGCCGTTAAACTCATATCAAACCTAAAATGAAGCAGTGATGGTTCCTGTAAGTTTCATGAAGATGCATTTCTTCTATCGTGAATGTCATCATTTCTGTATTAGACCTGCTTTACATACAAGCATGTGGAAAACATCTTACACAAGAATGAGAAAATGCACAGTCTGAAAGGTCCCGGTGGGTAGGAGGCTCACGATAACCTACGATAATTTCTAAGACCGTCTTCAGTTATGATGCTTTTGAGAAACACCCCTTCAGTCAGTCTTTAATCCTGGTTCTGCTGTCTCGCCTTGAAAACTCTCCAGGGTCATCAGAGCTAGTCATGTTTGCACCTTACCTGACATTGATGACGCATTAAAGGAACGATCCACGCTGACAAACACATTGTGAACAAAGCGGGCACTACATTGTCTTGCTCAGACTCTTCGGCAGAAGGTTCATGGGGAATCAAACCTGTGACTCCGCTGACCGACTGAAAACGTTCCCAAAATGTTTCTGTAATCTTTCCACCGAGAAAATTATCCCCGAACAGCAGAGAGTGGTACCTCTGCTCGTTGCCATGGTGAACCTCAGCAGGTCTGAGCTGCAGGTTTGCGTGTCGGTGTGTGTATGCATCTGTGTGTGTGAGCAGGTGAGAGAGAGGGAGAGAGAGAGAGATTAAAGTTAGGCAGATTTTCAGCCAGAATCCTCTCCTCAAGAGGCTTGCTCACCCTTTGCTAGCCTCAACCTGTGTGTGTGTGTGCCTGAAGCTCCGCGTGCATGTTCATGTCCCTTTGTGTGTATGTGTGTGCGCGTGTGAATGTTGTAGTTTGTGTGTGTGAGAGAGAGAAACACTGAGGGCATCAGAGCTATACACCAGTCGACAGTCTGCATGATAATGAGCTGGTAGCAGGCTTTACCTCACGCACACGCGCACACACACACACACCACACAGAGTGACAAAGCTGCATTATCCTGTCCTTCCTTTCCTTCCTTCTCTTTCTCTCTTCTTTTTTTTCAGCTTTGCTCTTATCGTTTCTGTCTCGGAGTTTAGCCCTTTCTTCTCTTCAGTCAAGCGTGGCGCATACACAATCACACACACACACACAAGTCATACTCAGAAAACACACACATGTACCGTTCACTGCAAACACAGAAACATCCGTCCGCATTGCTGACAAGCGAACACACACATACACAAACATACACACATGCATACATTTGTATACACACACCATTCCTCTTGGATGCGCACAGTGCTCTGTGTGTGTGCACATGATCTCCTGTCAGATTGGCCTACTCTACATTTGCTGTATCTGTGCCAACCCACCGGCCATGCTCAGTCCAACTCTCTCTCATTCAGTCGTTATCTCTGCCTCCACTTACAGTATGTATGCTTGTATTTGTCTGTGTGTGTGTGTGTGTGTGTATGTGCAGCTTATCAAGGTGTGTAAAAGCAGTCATGGTGACAGAAGAGAAGAGAAAAGAGGAGGAGGAAGGGGAATGAGATTGAAGAGGGGGGAATAAAAATGGATAAAGACAGAGAGAAAGGAAGGAGGAAAAGAGAGAGGTAGCCAGCGGGGCAGGATGGAGCTTTGTGTGTGTGTGTGTGTGTGTGTGTGTGTGTGCGTGTGTGCGTCTGTGTAGTGGGAGTGTTAGGAAGTGAAGCCAAGTGTAAAGAAATAATCTTGACAAAGCCTGGAAATGCTGCAGCTCAGCAGTGGCCAGAGCCAACACAGAGTGTGCTTGTCATTAAAAAAAAATCCAACATAATACCTGGATTATTTGGTTCTGTTTGCGGTTTGACATTTCTTTGTTGTCTTGATTAATAAACCATGATGCAAAGATGAGTGGTGTTTTCTCTGCTAGGTCCAATATTTACTAGCCTGGTTTGGATTCAGCCCTCTGAATCGCTGCCCACATCTCTGATTTTTGCAGTGTTGTGCTCATCTCATTCCAATTTGGAAAAGCAACCGAGCCAATCAGGGCTTTGTAGGTGGGATTAAGAATGGGGATGTCATCTCTTGTGCCAGGGCCAGATAAATGGCTACATCCATGAAAAAGTTCCAACAAAAAATTGCCCCAAAAAAGTGCAAGTGTGGATGGAATCAAAACTGTTGTAAAGGTCGTTGACTTAAACCAACTCAGTGTTTCTCACCAGAACACACTAACAGTCAAACAAAGTAGTTGAATGAGTTCTGTCTTCGTAAAACTTTGCAAAGCTGATTTTTAAAACATTTTAAATCGTGCATTTTTCGTATCCATGAAGAACAGTCTTCTTCGTCACCTTCGTCTTTGTTGGTGCAATTCTGCCTTTCTTGGCACCTTATTACCACCAAGTGGTGGTCAGCGGAATAGCGTGAAACCAACCAACCAGGCATTTGCATTGTGTTGCCCAGATGCTTGCGTGCGTGCATGATACAAACAAAACGGGCACCCACTGATAAAAGCATTGCTTTAGCCTACTAGTGTAATGATGGTGGCAAAGAACAGACTTGAACCCAATAGCACAACACGCAGACAGTCAGAGTCGAGTAAAAATTCTTGTTTTCTTTCGAAAAACAGGCAAGAGTCAAAACCAGGAGATCAGTCAGAAAAGGTAAACTTAACCCAACATGGGGCCATCCAAAAAGTTAATCCCATACCTGCGTTCACCAGGAGGAAGCAGATTACCAAACTACTGCCCACGTGTGAAGGAACGAGCAACCAAAGGGTGGTTCAAACCGACTTCAGGCTGAACAGTGGAAATGAACAACAGAGTCTATGAGGTACTGTAGCACAGGAGAGAGAGAAAGAGAGTGAGAGAGAGAGGTCTAGACAGACAGAGCCAGAGGAAGAGAGAGTGAGGGCCGGTGATGATCTTTCTTATAGAGAGAGAGAGAGAGAGAGATGAGGGGAATGATGGAGCGAGCCACATGAATAGATGTTTGTGGACGGAGAGAGGAGGGAAGGGAGAGGGAGTGATGTGCTGTTATGTGAGAGCAGATCACACTAATTGGGCCTCAGAAAAATACTAAGCCTCTGTGGCTGTGTGTGTGTGTGTGTGAGATGGACATGTAGGAGGACTGAAAAGCCTGTCTCCTCTGTTTACCATCACACACTCTTCTCCCTCTTGTTATTTCCTTTCTCCCCTGTTCTTCACTTTCTCATGCTCATCCTCACGTCTCCCCCCTCTTACTGTCTTAACCGCTCTGTTTTTCCTCTCCTTCCTTTTCTCCTCCTCTCTTTCCTGATTACACCTGTCATCTTTCATTCTCGTCTCGCTTCCTACATTTCCTACCTTGACATTTTCTCCCGCTGATTTCTTCTATTCTCTTCTCCTCTCCTGTTCTCTCTGTGTGTGTCAGGGTGACCAGTGCCACTGGGCTGGTGTGGGGTGGATGACCTGTCGCCAAAGTATGACTGCACATTGTGTCTTTTTATTTTACCTTCCCACTAGCCCTGTATTAAAATTAAGCCGAAGTAATCGGATCATAACCACAAAAAACATGTTATTCATTTGAAACAGGCTTGTATTAGAGACAGGGCTGAATTTCTAATCACTATAAGAATATTTTATCATGTTTTATAGTAAAATGCCCCTGTTTTCTGATCTGCTCCTGCTGAATTTTATGTCCATGCAAACTCAACACTGCCCCCATGCTTACTTGTTGTCTTCATAAACTAATCACTTCCACAGTATGTGTCATGGTCAGATGTTTCACATTAAAAGCCTTCCACCAGCTCAAACAAGGGCATAATTTCTAAGTGGACATGTCACGCCTCCCACCACTTTTACAGTGATATAAACACTTTCTCTAAATATTTCTCTGCCAAAATCCAGATGTTACGTTCCACTGTTGAGAAAAAAGTGGAGCTGATCAATATTTTGATGCTGCTCGACATCTGAGCTGCCTTCAGTTATAACGCTCACAGAGCAGAAAGGGATTTACCCTTAATTTTTGCCTCTCAGGCAATATAAGTGGTGTTAGTTTTAGTCTTTTGAAGAAAATGTATGTTCATTTTAGTCATTTCATTTTTCATTTTGAGTGTTTCAGTCACAAAAACTAAAGACATTTTAGTCTAGTTTTCGTCTCATTGTAGTCGTGCATTTGTAAGTCTTTTAAGCATTTTTAGGCAACAGCTGTCGCCATCTTTGTTTTGTACAGTTACCCTGGTTACAGGTGTTGTCCTCGTTTATCAAGATGCTCATGGAAAAGGCACCGTGTACTCGTTCACACACACACAGTGTCCATGTCACTCTGCTCTGCAGTAATACAGACTGACTCTCCTCAGTAAATCCATCATTTCCAAACTCTGATTGCTTGAACAGAATTCGCTCTTTCTCTCTCTGTCATCCCTGCTCACCTAGCATTAGCACTGGCATTACCGCAGCTACCTGCTCTCTTCACTGCAGAGCAGCTGATCATTCAGAAGCTGCATTCACTCACTTGTTCACAAAAATCCTGTTCACTGGGTTTAGCTGAAGAAGAGAAAGCAAAATGTTGGATAACGTAGTGATATTTCTTTAAGGAACATCGAGAGATTTAGATAGTTGACCGCCAACATCGATCCTAAAACTCACTCATTCCTTTCGATAGCTAGAAGAAGGACAGCCAACTGAAAGTAACATTAATGTTACACCCATTGCACTTGAATAATGTTGCATTAGCTTACCTTAAATGGTGTGCTTGCCTGCATGTTTTCATAGTTTCTCCCAGCTGGGGATTTTTAGTGCTTATTGTCAAACTGTCAGTGGAATGTAGAAATAAATTTGTTTCTTCCAAGTGACGTCAGATAACATTACTGACAGAGACTGAACGCTACTGAATGCAAGATGCAAGAAGATATTTTGGGGGNGGGGGGGGGCTGGCGTAGGATACTGTTTTGCAGATCAGGAGCTGGCTACAGTGTGTGATTCTGCAGAGATGCATGCAGGTCGTTGAATAGAGGAGAAGATAAAACGGATTCTGACTGAATAATATTGACTTTGTATTAAAACAGTAATTATTAATCATTTTTATGTCTTTCACATTATCTTTTGGTTTTCATTCATTGAAGAAAACTGTAATACATTTCACCATATTTCCCGTTTTCAATGCGTACTTTTTATTTACATTCACATTCAATAGCCTTTTTTTAACTTGACCTTTATTAGTGAGCAGCCTTTATATGTTTTATTTGTTCCTGCCAACCACGAATCTTTTTGCCATGATTTGAATACTATCTTTTGCAGTATTTGGCAATTTACAGCATTTAAGACAGTGCTAATTATTAACATTTTGGTGACAGCTTTTTTTTTCTCAAATGCTTATGAAACGCTTTATTTGCATGTGTGTCCATTGAAGACTGTAAGTCAGTTCATCAATTCATCCTCAATTATTAAAATTCAACAAACACCAAAGTGAATTATTTTAATGACAAATGACAAACTCTCTCTCTACAGACTTCACTATTTTCCTCTGCCACTAGCTATTCCTGTTTACATCATGTCTGTGTGTATATGTGTGTGAGCGTTCATGTACATAACCATTCCACTGCTGTTTCTCCCAAGCTAAATAAACGCAGATAAGACCTGAAACACACACACATGTGCCAGAGAACCATTGATGTCTTGTTTTTTGTCATTTCCATTCCTCCTCCCCTTCCTCCTTTCTCATCTACCCTTTCTACCCCCCTTTTTGCTTTACTGCTGCTGCCTCCAATCCTCCTCGACTCATCTCTCCTTTTCATCTTCCTCTCCCTCCCTTCCTCCATTCTTTACCTCCCTCGTTTTCTCCTTTCTCACTTGCTTTAATCTGCTACCGTCATCCCCACACACCTCTCTTTCTATTCTGTTCACTTTTTAATCTTTCTGTTCAAGACTAATTGAAAAACAGAGAGATGGAGCTGGAAGAAGAAAGTGGGAGAAACCATGGGAGGGGGAAAAACAACACTTTTAATGGGTAGAAAAATTAGGAAAATGTGAAAATATGTAAAGCAGTGTAGTGTACATTATATATTCCATATACAGAAAAGAAAAAAATATTTACAAAATAAAAAGATTCAAAAAAGCTTCCAGCATAATTCAAAAAGTCTGGAGTCAGTGTGTAGGAAGTAGATGGAGAGAGAGATGTGGAGGAGGAGGAGAGATGTGAAAAAAGACAAGAGCAGATTAACTGGGTGGAGGAGAGATGAAGAGATCAAAAGGAGGAAAGGAGAAGAGGACAGAAGAGAGAGAGAGCGAGTGAGGGAGAGGAGCCGAGACGAATGGAGAGAGGATTAGAGTCATTGTGTTCAGTAAAGCAAACCGAGCATTAAACCTGCACAGAGAGGAGGGGGTGGGGTGGAGGGTGGCAGTTCAAATAAGACATGATAAAAATGAAAAAAAACCAAACAAACATTTAATACATTAAAACATTACAATCAGATTATTAAAATTATTAAATAGGAGAGAAGATCACAGGGGAGGTTGTTCAAAGTGTGTGTATCATAGTGACAAAATGCTTCTCTGTATTTTGTGTTTTCTCCAGGAACAGATGAGTCACGTCAAGTCGTCAATTTTATTTATATAGCCCAATATCACAAATTTGCCTCAGGGGGCTTTACAATCTGCACAGCATATAACATCCTCTATCCTTAGACGCTTATTTTAAGGAATAAGGAAAAAGTCCACCTCAAAAAAAACTTTAGCGGGAGGATAAGTGTAAGAGACCTCAGGAAGAGCAACCGAGGAGATGTCCCTCTCCCAGGATGGACAGACATGCTTTAAGTTAAGTTCTTTATTTGTCATATGCACAACAATTACAGTGAAGCAGTCATTGGCAGTGAAATGTACAAAAGAAAATCACAAGTAAAATGAGAAATGAGAAAAAGAGAATCTAAGACAAAGACATAAATACACACAAACACACACATGCTGTACATATACATATATAGACACATACATAGATACACACAGAGATGTAGTATATAGTAGTAGTATACAGGTAAGGTGAGTTCAGCAGTCTTATGGCCTGAGGGGATGAAGCTGTCCCTGAGCCTGGTGGTGCGGGACCGACACTAATGGGTGTAAAGGTCCTTCATGGCTAACAGCTTCGTCCTGGTGATGTGCTGTGCAGTTGCACCCTCTGTAGAGCCTTACGGCTGAGGGCAACTGCCATACCAGGCGGTGATGCAGCCAGTCAGGATACTCTCTGTGGTGCACCGCTCTGCAACACGTGTAGAAGTTGCAGAGTATCCTGGAGTCCATGTTGAGCCTCCTCAGCCTGTGGAGGAAGAAGAGACATTGTCTTGCTGATTTTGTGATGGTGTCTGTGTGGTCAGGTCCTTGCTGATGTGGACCCCGAGAAACCTGAAGTTACTGACTCTCTCTACCATAGTCCCACTGATGGTGATGGGGTGTGTTCTTCTCCCTGTTGCTTCGTGTAGTCCACAATCAGCTCCTTGGTTTTGCTAACATTGAGATGGAGGTTGATGACGGTTGTGTCGTCAGCAAACTTGATGATGGTGTTGGAGCTGGGCGTGGCCATGCAGGCATGCATGAACAAGGAGTGCAGGAGAGGGCTGAGTACACAGCCCTGAGAGATGCCGGTGTTGAGAGTCAGGGTGGAGGACTGATCCACACAGAAATGGGGACGTCAGGAAGTTCAGGATCCAATCACAGAGGGCGATGTTGAGCCCTAGGTCTCTGAGCTTGATGACGAGCTTGAAGGGCACAATGGTGTTAAATGCTGAACTGTAGTCAATTAACAGCATTCTCACATATGTGTTCCTCTGGTCCAAGTGGGAGAGGTCATTGTGAAGGACTAGGGCAATGGCATCATCCGTTGACCTGTTTGGCCTGTACGCAAACTGAAGTGGGTCCGATTAGTCAGGGAGTCTGGGAGAGATGCAGACATTTTCTCAGCACTGCTGGTTTTCCTTTTGTAGTCTGTAATAGTCCTTAGTCCAGACCACATGTTTCTGGAGTTGGAGCCCTGATAGTTAGATTCGACTTTGTTCCTGTAATGTTTCTTTGCATTGCTAATAGCTCTCTAGAGTGCATACCTGGATTTCCTGTAGTTCTCTAACTCACCCGAGTTGTAGGCGTTAGTCTGTGCTTTAAGTTTGGCATGGACTTCCTCGTTAACCCAGGGCTTCTGATTCGGGACTGTCCGTACAGTAACCCTCAGTACAATGTCATCTATATATGTGTTAATGGTGTTGTCCTGAAACACACACCACTCCGTAGTGCTAAAGCAGTGATGTAGTGTGTAGTGTAGTGTAGAGTCTAATTGGTTGGACCACTGCTGAATGGTCTGTGTCACCGGTCTGTCCTGTTTGAGTTTCTGCCTATAGGCAGGCAGAAGCAGAACTGAGATGTGCAATAGAACTGTGTGCACAGAATAGACCAACATTGTAAAATATCAGTATGGACAATCAAGATGACACAATTATATATACATTGTAAACATATATGAAGAATATGGATCCAGGAGGACACTGAACAACATCAGGTGTCTCCAAACAAATAGGACTATAGCCACACAACCTCCTCTCCACCATGGAGACCTGGAAAAAGACAGAAAACACAGACTCACAAGAGGCAACGCTCCAGCACACCATTCACACAGGTAGGAGAACAGAAACAAACACACAGAGAGGGAGAGAGAGACACGGACAACATGCACACAAGGCAGAGGGAGGAGATGCTGAATCCCCTGGAGGACAAAGATCCAGATCCAAACATCTGGAATGAGGCACCTAGTTCCAGGGAAGAGAAAGGTCCCACGACGGCCGATGGTCGAGTGCAGAGAAGCCTGAGTGGCAAGAGAGGACAAGGAGGAGAAACTGGGGGAGAGAGAGAGAGAGAGAGAGAGGCACACAGCTGTTTTTGTGGGACACAAACAGAGGGTTAGAGAGATGTGGTGGTTCACAGTTTTCTCATCGGCAGGACAAATATGGACTATAAATACTATGCTAGATTTATTGAGACTGAGACCGTTTTAAGTTTTGCTTTAAAGTCCTCAACGGAGTCAGACTGTCTGATATCAGCACAAAGGATTCCAGAGGAGGGGGGTGCGATATTCTGTATTCTGAGAGCGGAGAGAGTGTGATGGAATATAAGGTTTAAGGAGATCAGACAGGTATGATGGGGCGTGCCCATTTCCAATTTTGTAAGTCATCAGAAGCACCTTAAAGTCTGATCTGACATGGACAGGGAGCCAATGAAGGGAAGCTAAGCTAAGACCTAAGTGTCCTTGAAGGTTCATATATAGAAAGCATGTCAGAACAATAATTTGGTCCTAGCCCAGTTAGTGATTTGTAGACCAGCGGCAGTATTTTAAAACTGATTCTCCGACTTACTTGTGATCAATACAGAGACTAGAATGGGTGCATTATGTTCGTATTTCTTCGTTTTTATTAAACCTCTGGCAGCTACATTTTGGAGAAACTGAAATTGCCTAAACGCTTTCTATGGTGACATAAGAAAAGATTTTATTAGGTTATAAGGTTTTAATAGTCTGCTTGAGATAAATGCATGGATTAACTTTTCAAGATCATGTTTGGACATGAGTACCCTTACTCTAGCACTATTTTTGAGATGATAAAAGGATTATGCTGTAACTGACATAATTTGACTGCTAAAATTTTATGTACTCCAGATATCTGTGAAGTAGGAAATATTAGCACTGAAATACTTGTTGAAAGTTGTAAAATAAAACGCAGGCATTATAAATTATTTTATTTAAGTTTTCTATATTTATATATAGTGTATATATATATATATATGTGTGTGTGTGTGTGTAAAAAACACATCAGAATGCAATATATATATATATATATTGCATTCTGATGTGTTTTTTACAATCTTCTGATTTTTTCTTCAAGTCAGTCTTCTTCGTCAGTGACAGTGACAAAAAACTTGAGCATCAGTTGTTTCAAATGTCTAAAAATGGCACATTTTTACTTTTAACTGTCAAATACCTTATGCCGTGCCACTAAGGCGGTGTCAATAGCTTTATTTGCACTTATCATATCAAGTGTCTCGTATCTAGATAAAGTCACAGTCTGTCTCGGTTTTTCCCCAGACTACATGTGGTGGTGATGCACCTGTAAGGTACTGAGAGATACACACACACATGGGATTTGTTAAGAATAAGAAAAATATAGAATAACATCACAGAATAACTTTTTCATCACTAATGTATTGTATTGTGGTTGAAGAGATAAAACTCCTACTTGCGCAGCTACTTTCAGTCATTTTAGTTGACAGCTGCTAAATACTCCTTGTGGTGACTATCATAAAATCATGAATACCCCTGCCATTATAAACCATGGAGGCTGTACTGGTTTACCTCCTGCTGCAGTGAACATGAGGGTTATGTTTTCATTGTTAAGAGAAAATCTGACACAGTTACAAATGGATGTTGCAGCCTGAGTTGACAGATCTTGGCTCAAGGTTCAGTTGGTTAGAGTTTGTTGTTGATCTGATTCTGCTATATCTGCCAGTGGACCATTTCTGTTTTTCAACCATCACTGTTGAAGCTGAGTTCTGGGTTCTGCACTTCTAAGGTGGCTGCTAAGAAGCTACTGTGAACAGGGTTGCATCCATTCATTCATTCAAGCCTGGAAGACAAACAATGACTATAAACTGTTTTCAGCTTTGCAAGTTGGCAACCTGTTCTGGTTGATAACGCCTTCATCTTGACTTTCTGCCTCCTGCTATGGCAGAGTTGAACCCTGGACATTTAGCTGTGCACTGACATTTACACAGATAATATCGATGCACCATATTGTTTGGGTCACATTGTGTTTCTTTTTCATGTTGTTGCAATAACAAATTTCAAACTGTTGGCTGGTGTTCCTGGTGGATGTTAGCAATGCCAGGTTTTCCCTACTGTAGGTGATCTCAAAGTCAGCCACAGATTGGCCATCCAACTTGCAGTATGTGGTGTGTGTGTGTGTGTGTGTGTGTGTGTGTGTGTGTGTGTGATTGTACTTGCCCCGTGTGGGTGTTGGCAGACAGAGCAGACATCACATGGGGTATAATTATTTCTAGAGAGAGAGCAAGGATTTAAAAGAGAGAAAGAAAGATGGCAAGAGAGCAGTGAGGACCATGAATGAGGAAAATAGGAAAAAGAGCAAGTTAATGATGGTCAGAGACAGAGACAGATGGGAAAGAACGAGGCTGAGGGAGGGAGGGTGGGTGAGATGGAGGGATAAGGAGAGATGAGATATGACAGTGTGAGAGGAAGACAGACAGAAAAGAAGAGACAGCAGAGAGGTGGGGGGGACAGGCGCTTTGTGTGCTGGCCCTGCAGTGAACCTACTGTTTGAAGCTCATTACGCTTTCTGTATTACTATACAGTATGTGGGGTGTAGAGTTTATTGTCTCTACTGTATGTGCAGTAATATGGATAGAAGGCTGCTCTGTTTAAGTCATGCTGGAAGGAGGTGGAAGTTCTGAAAAATTCTCAAATAAAACCAGTCTTCAAATCTGTTTAGTCGCATTGATGGTAAGTTAACACCAATCCAAACAAGACTAGGTCGAAACCTACAGTAGTATATAGCTGGACCGTGTAGGGTCAGTGTGCTACTGTATATTGTGGCCAAACTGTTACAGGCATAGTCAGTGGTCGTGTCTAGGTCTAATTTTCTGTGGTGGTCCCAGTAATATTTGTTCTTAAAGTGTACCGAGGTAGCACATCACATGACATGGTTAAGCTACGTTTAACTGAAAAAATGTTATAAATGCAGTTGCAAGAACAAAACTTTCCACTCATATCTTAAGATGTTTGATTTGAAGGAGAACTTATTCTAATTCTAATTATAACTATTCTAATTATCTATTAACTCCCTGCTCTTTCATTCAGTTCTGTCTGCAGGATGTCTCTCGTTTTTCTGACTCGCTGTGTTGAGTGTTTTGTCAGAAGATGATATTTGGGGTATTAAACTTTGAGCTCTCCCTCACTCTCTGAGCATGGAGGGCTGTTTTCTCTCCTACTCCGCTCTGTGCTGGACTGTTACAGTGCGTAACCATCGTCTCCACTTCTCACAGCAGCAGGTTTTATCTTGTTTTCCAGTTTCATTCCCTCATCTGCCACAAATTCTACATTTAGGGAGATTATAATGTTCTGTTTTTTTTTACTTTTTTTGTCATAGAGATGTTAATTCAACTACAGATTTCAGCATTGAGGTACAGTTACATTCATGATTTTGCAGAGGCACGATAACCTAAAAAGCTATTATTGGGAATCGCGAGAAAGTTTCAGAGCGACAGAGACACAGAGCATTGCCGTAACCATAGTAACTCACTCACGCCTGCCTGCGTGCGCACGGCGTGAGAGGAGAGGGAGGGGCGTTGTGCTGCTGCCTCTGTGCTCTTTACATTGATTTTCCACTGCGTGAGAAAATGGACTTGTGGTGTAGGGTTGTCATCTTCAATGTGGAAAAATAAGGGACACCTTGCCAGCGGCCCCATGCCCGGGGGAAAAAAATTGAGCGGGGGGTCTGGGGGTCCTCCCCCATGAGCTTTTGAGTGTCAGACGCCTCATTTCCTGCATTCTGGTGAATTTTTATGCATCAATTTCAAAATCCTCTGCTACTCTCAACATGAATGTAAAGGAAATAAAACAGAGGAGTAAAGCACAGTTGCATCAATTATATTAAGGACTAAAACATCAGATCATAGACATGGGTAAAATGTTTATATAAATTATAAACAAGAAACAAGAACCCATTTATAAACCGGTAAATGGAAAATGACCTGGTAGATCACAGAGACCACTATGGTGGATGACTGAACAATAAATTTATTTGTGAAAATAAAGTCCTTTTTTTTACTGTTTAACTGATTAGAACAACTTTCCTGAAATAAAGATCAACCTATTCCAGAGTGAGGGAAATAACTGTGAGCCAATCATCTCACTTCTTTGCTGCTCTTAGCCATACTCACTCCCATTAACAGGACTGACCCACTCGTGGTCCGTCTGCCTCTCAGATTTGTATTTGGACAGCCGCTTTCATTCATTTAATTTCAAGCATGTGAAAATGTAGTGTATGCATTAGAGAAATCGTAAACCATGAGGTGCAGAGTCATCCAATATTACGTTATTCCACGCAGAGGTGAAACAGCGATTTTAAAAGTGTGGGGCAGTTCTAGGGGTGGGACGTGAGCAGTGCAACCCCCCCCGCCTTCGGCCCCCATTCCAGTCTCCAAAACATGCCAAATCAAAATGAATGCCATGCATTTCCACATTTTGTTCACCACCATATGCAAATTATATTGAGTTCAAAATGTAGCCTACATTTCAGCACCACGCCCTTCACCCCAAGATGCTGTATTCACCAGCATTCAACATCCTTTAAACTTTTTAGTGTCAAAAAACATGCTTTTCACTAAAATATTAAGAATAAGACTTCACCCGTGGTACATTACAAGATGAAAAAATGAAAACAATTTCCAACAATAGGTCAGAAAATATCACTTATAAGACTAAAAAAAATGTAAGGCCACAGTTTAAAGGTGGGTGGACTTCTTAACTACCCAATTGAAGTTAGCAAGAACACAGCAGCTTGCGTCATGTTTGTTGGCCAGCTGGCTTGCATATGGGATGATTGAAGTCTAGGATAGCTAAGATTTCATTTTAGAACCAGAATCAGAATCTGGAAGCGCCTGCGCCTGATTCCACGGGACACTGGGCTAGAAAAAAACATGAATGGCACCACGCACCATGAAATGGCATCTGGCCTCTTGCACCGACTGCCCAGGGGCCCCCTAAACTGGGGGACTGGCCAAGATGTCCACGCTGGCACCTGGTTCACCATCACATACTGAGAGGAGGAGGAATCTGCGCTCGAGGAGGGTAGGGAAGTTAGAAAATATTGGGAGACAGTTTTGGTTTGATTCCTTTTGTTGTCACAGAGACAGTGTGGGTGCAGCTGCAGCTGGACAGTTTGTAACAGCTCGGTGACGACATTATGTCAGCGGAGAAGCTTGATGAAAACTGGGAGAGAAGATGCTGAGAAAATAAGTGTTTTTCTGGTGGATCAATCATCCCTCTCCCTCTCTCTTCTCTATCTTTCCCAGAAGTGCTAATAGCGCAGGATTATCCTTAGTGAAGATGAAAAAGGTTTCATTTTCCTCTGACATTTTTCTATGTGTGTGTGTGTGCTTGTGTGTGTGTGCATTAGGGTTATTGTGGTACATTGTCATAGATGAAAATAGCAGCCAGACAAAGTGAGTAATTATCTGCTCTCGCTTTCTCACTCACTGTCTCTCTCTGTCTTGCTGTCTGTCTAGTCTCTATCTCTCTCCATCTTCCCTCTCATGTCTCTCTCCCATCACTCTTGATGTTTTTCTATATTTTTCTTTGTATTCCTGTCTATCCTTCCTTGTCCTTTCTCCCTCTGCTAATGTACACTCTAAGCCGGCTAATTTCAAAAATGCAGTTTACATGTCAAAATGACCTGTCTCCACACTGGGTTTTTGAGGTCATTTTCAGAAAGATGCCCGCCCACACTGAATTGCCTGAAGAACAGCAAAATGGCTAAATCTCTTCTTCTTTGTCCTCTTTTGGTTGTCAAACTGCAAAAGTGTGCATCATAGCCAACATCTGGTAAGAAATGGGACATAAACAACTTGTTTGTTTATGCCTGACACAGCATTCCAAGCACAAGTGTTCACGGCCCAAAGTAACGTCAGCATGCCTTTGGGGCGCCAAGTACACTGGCTCCACAAACCACTGCAGCATGTGGCAGTGCATCTCTCTCAAATTGGGGGCTCCGTAGTTTTCTGACATTAAAAAAGTGACATTTTGTCACCATTCAGTAGCTACAATAATACAAATGTTCATTCACCCATGTCCTTAAAGCAAACAGCACAAAAGTGGCCAAATGATTGTGTCTGTACACCTATACATCAATTAAACTGAACTTTAACTACATAACAAAGTATAATGCCAAAGTTTTTAACAAAAACACACCACTGTATAAAAGTTTTGACTCAAAGCAAATGTTCGTTCATTCTTGTCAGCCAGCCAGTCAAGAATCACTGTACAGCTACTTCAGAGTAATCAGTAAGTAATTACTACTAATTAGCCAGCTTGTGTGTGTGTGTTTTAGCTCGTGTTTTTGACTGACCTGGTCTCTTACTGGCGAACATGTTGCTTATTCGTCTGTGGCCTTTCTCTTATTTTACTCTCCCTCTCTGCTCCACCTTTCCTTTTCTTCTGACCGTCCATTTCGACTTGTCCAAAATGTTATCGGTAGAGAAGCAGGTAGACGGTTGCTATGTGCGTCGTCGTCAACCAATCACATCTCACAGATTGAGAAGTGTGGCTCGTGAATGGGAGCTCTGGCCCGAGTGCACGAGCGTCGTGCCAGATGGATTCTGAGAGGTCTGTCAACTCAGTCCTGCTTGCTATATTATTGCTGGTTATTGAATGTTCACGGCAGGCCAGAACGACCCTCATGCCACCAGGAAATGTTCCGGAGCACCCGACGGGCTGTCCACAAGGACACTTAGCCCAGACTGATTCAACAATCCTGCCATAAATCCTGCCTTCGTGAAGGTTCTAATGTTCAGTTTTTATTAAAACTGTTTTAGAGTTTGCAGATTGCCACGAGGATTTTATTGGAACATGCAATGATCACTGTACTGTAAGTAATCAGTCAGTGTGTAGAGGCCTTTGTGTGGACGTATTTTATTTGTCTTTTGTTTTTTTGTCTGTCTCTTATTTCTCTCTTTATCTCATTCGTTCTCACTCTGTTTACACCTTTGTCTCTCTCCTGCCAATTTCACTTTCAACCTCCATGTCTCTCTCTTTCTGTCTCTCATTGGAGCTTCTGTTTATATTTAGACCATCAGTGCTTGACCTGCCATGTATTTTTCTGCAGATAGGTGCTAATAGCATTCGTCACTCTCCTCACTGATCGGCTAACAGAATACCACAACATGTAATAAATGAATGCTTTCAGTAGTACTTTTAAAACTCGTAACCATTAGTATAGAGGAACATATTAATTACTTGAAGTGGCGAGACCAACTGGGTAACACTTCGACATGAGCCATTTTGCGGAATCTCTAAGTTCACTCCAGCATTCATAACAGAGGGCTTATCACTCTTGTGTTACTGCAAAAACACACAGCTGGTGGTTGTGGAGTGATGTTAACACAGAGTGATAATTCTTTTTCCTAACAAATTATCTTTGGCTGAGGGACCTGCCGCTAGTGACGTTTGTCATTTCAACAGGCAAAAGTGACAGTCAGCACTGACTAAAAATCAGATGCTAACATTGCATGAATGTTGTGTAGAATGCTCTTTGCTATTAAAAAGAGATGAAAGGGGAGATAAAGGGTCACAGGAGAGATTTGTTATAGCAAAATCCAGGTATGTTACCAAATGGGAAGCGTGTCTAAAAAAGAACAAATACATATTTACTGTAGAAAAACAACAACAACAAAAAAATAGGCCCTAATTTCTCGACCTGCAAGACAGGTATACCAGGGTCAGAGCACATGACCCAACGTGGAACCAAAGATGCACTGACTTCGAGCCAAGGAGGCCAACACCACTGCTGAATACAACTTAAACAGGAGTATGTTCTATGTTACTATATGCAAAATACTAATACAATTACATTACCTTTGAAATAACTGTTAACTTACTGTCCAGTTAGCAACCAAGGGCGCTAACGTCACCAAGCTCCCAACACCATCTACTGTGCGAGGGCCTGCAAATACATTTCACTGTGCCTCTTTCTGGTGTGACCAAGCACTAATTCTGAAGCTTTATTTAAAAGTGGTAAAGAACAGGGGCCACTCAGTGATCAGATTGGAGTCCCTACAAATGACATCTATATTTTTTAAAATAACGTTTCTTGTCATTTATTTTGATAAATTTGAGGAGTGAGTACTTCTTATTTGTCTTCTTGCTCACCTGCATGCACATAAATGCACAGACATGCAGAAACAAATAAATATGCAACTTAGCATGTGAACATGTATGTACACTGGCAATGCTATTCACATATATTTGAGTTGTCTCTAAAATATAACCTCCAGCTTAGTATGATAGCAATGTGATGTGGCAGAGAAGGCGCACACATACGCACCTACACGTACACACATAGGTGTCATTGTAGTTGTCAGTGTGTGTGTCGTTAGTAACAACCCACAGGGCCAGTGTGCAACTACCAATTAGAAGTCCATTAAATCTCTCCATAAACACAGAGAAAGTGTCTACTCTTACAGCCAGCCTAAACCAACAAAACACACACACACACACACACACACACACACACACACACACCACTGGGAGAACTAATTAGCTCGTGTTTGCTGGTACTTTGAAGGCTACTTTACATTTTCATCTCCCTCTTCGTATTTCATTTGCTCTTTTTCCTGGTGTTTGCTTTAGACTGTTATTGGGCCTTGTGATTGTTTATGCTGTTTGTTCCTTAATATGTGAGAGTGTGTGTTTATTATGATACAAAATCTCTTCCAAGAGCTATTAGGGTGACAGGGACTGGGTGGTTCCTCTAGTTGAATAACGATAAAACTGAAATAATAATGTTTGATACCAAAAGTGAAAGGTCAGAAGCCAGGGCTCAGCTTGAATCCCTTTTGCTTAAAATTCAATTAAAAGAAAAACGTGTCCATGTATTTATTTTTAAGTGGCTGGAAAACTGCAATGATGTCTTTACAGGTCTTACTGTCAGAGTTGATGGGATTTGCCATGATTGTTGCCAATCCCTAAAACGCAGACTAATAATGTGTGATAATAGATTCATTCTAATTTAATCTCTTTTCTATGTGCAGTCCAGGTTCATAGTGGGCCTGCAGCCAACTGGTGTTGCAGAGAATTTCTGGGGTCTGTTTGTAATTTTCATTGGTAGCAGTGGATAATTGCAATGTCATGTTTTTCATACACCGCTTTATCCTCGAGGCCATCCCACTCCTCTTCATCAAGAGAAGCACTCTCCCAGAACATTAGGATTCATCCTCAGTGTACCTTTAATATCCACAGCAAACTGTGCGGAAAGTGAAACCTTGTCATGGACCAAAGTGATGAAGAAGTGGAAATTTTTGCTTATGGTGCTAAAGGTAAGGACTCATGACGTAGCACCTAATAGTTATGAGATCTGTATCACATGATAATTACTTTGTATCTCATGGTTATGAGAAAAGATCTCATAATCGAGAGAAACTATCTTGTAATTACGAGATCTTTTCTCAAGCTATAAGAAAACTATCTCATATCTATAAGGTGTGAATTATGTAATGATTAGATCCATTGGTTGTATGCACGCAATACAACAAAGATCTCAGGCAGACACTTTATTTAGCACAAATTGTCTGCAGAGAATCACTGCTGTCATAGAAAAACTTTTATACAACCCCAGCCTTGGTATTTTAGTTTTCTTTACTTGATTAGAAGTCTTTATGTCTCAGAAACCTTTTAAAATTCATGTCAAAATGTCTGAAGTAGATTTTTCAAGTTGCAAATAAACAGTGTTTTTCAGTCTTACCCAGCATGACATTCATGACATTCAGCATTAGGAAAATGTTCATACCTGAGAGCATCGGAACAAGTCAGACGAAGTATACTGATATATTAGCTGATATTAGCAGCCATTGAAACTTTAATGATTTATGGATGCTTGACAAGTTTGTCAGCTAAATTGTCTCTGTTTCTGTTACTAAAGTATATCCACATTCAGCTGGTTAAATTTGTATAAGCATCTTTCTCTCTCCNCCGTTTGCTTGTAATTGCTCCTCCCTGGATGTTGCCTTTGACGTGTGATTGACAGTCATTAGTCTATTTAGTATTGAGAGAAGGCAAAGTGGGACATGTTGAACAGTATGAGGACTATATTAGGAGCTCATTCAAGTGAAGAAACAAATACTAGATTTGTGTGCAGCATGAATTTCCGTCAGAATTGGATAAAAGACAAAAAAAAAATGCGGTGTGTAGTTTTTATTTTTTTCTCTTGCTTTTTTACATTACAAGAAGGAGGGCATCAAATCACACACTACTATGAAAAACATCAAGGATAACAAAATAAAGTTCAAGACTTATTTCTATTATGGTCCTTGATGTAAAGATAGCAAATAAGTCCAGGTGACATCATACCAATAACTCAGCGTACGGTAATAAATATCTATAATCATCAATAAAGTCACTCGAAGTCAAACTTCACAGAAAAACATAAATTAATGATAGACATAAAAACAATGTACAAGTGTCACCATTACAGCTGTAGCCTGGAGTGCATGTGCATTGTTAAACAGTTTGTAGAAACTGTTAAATGAACTCATCCCTCTCTTTCTGCTGAAATACATAAAATACATAAAACAGGTGGACAGAACCATCCATAAACAATAAATAAGGAAAATTTTAAATAATCTATCAATGGCTGCTAATGCAGGACAAAAAACATCTTGACAAATAATTTTTATTGTGTCCTATTCAAGATTAATATGTGGCTGTAGCCAGCTGCTGGTTAGCTTGGCTTGGCACAAAGACTGGAAACAGGTGGACACAGCTAACCCCGCTCTGTCACAAGGTAACATAATTCACCTGCAAGCACCCTTAAAGCTCACTAATTAACATGTTGTATCTTGCTAGGAGGGACTTCCAGGAAGTTTTCTCCGCCCATCCAAGAAATTGTTCGCACACAACCGCCTGTAAAACCACAAAATGCCATCTTTACACTTCAGTCTTTATACAGATTAAGCTATCCCTTTCTGTCCCTTGGCGTGTTAATTAGTGAGAAAAGTTGCCCTGAGGTTTCAGCTGCAGGAGTGCTTTGACGTTGACGTTCCTATTGATGTGGGTGATGATAGCTCCTACTGCAGAGGCTCTGAAGTCTGCTGACGATCTATACAGGAAGAAGGCTGTTTTATCTTTTTAAATGAAGTGACACTGACTCTCTCTCTCTCTTCTTCTCTCTCTGTCTCTCTCTCACACACACACACCCATACACACACAGTAAACAGGATGCGCCCTGTGGAAAGTTGAATTTAACTTCTGTAAAGCAGGACAGTTTCTCAGTGTTTATGGAGAGTTTTAATAGACTCCTAATTAGCTCACTCACTGAATAGTAGACTCCTACTGTTTGTGTGTGTGTGTGTGTGTGTGTGTGTGTGGATGGAAACTGGTCTCGCCATAGCTTCTTCCTGCCTATCATCCTTCCTTCATTACATTTCTTTATTGATTTTCTTCCCTCACAGTTGTCCTTGACTCATTCCTTCCTTCATCTTTCCTTGTATCCTTCACCATAGTCCATCCTCATGCTTCTTACCTACTTTCTCCTTTCTGTCTTTCCTTCCGATCATCCCTACTTTCATCCTCCTGGTCCTCCATCACTTATGTTCTTCATACTTCCTGTAGCACTTCATGTTTCACCTATCTTTATTTGTCTCTAGTGAGTAAGGAGTCCCAGGGGAGACAAATATCCCGAATGTCTCTCAAATCCTGTGTTTGTAGTTTATTCTTGGTTATGCCGTTACTATAAAGACCTCTGTGTGGCCTCACACAAATGACCTGACTTCCAAAGGCTTAGCAGACTAAAAATAGCACTGTGTTTAAAAAAGCTCAATGGGCTGTGTTAGTGTTTTACTACAGATACTGATGAGAAGATAAAAATACAGTCCTGGAAGTTCAGTTTAAGTAACAGTCCCATGGAGTTTATCAAACCAAACCACTGCTATAATACAGGAATTTAGAAGGAATTTAGGAGACGGACCTTCAGTTAGCGGCCGAAGCAACTCGAATTCAGCCAGAGCAAACCCCAGTGCCATTTCGTCTGATTTCGGGGAAAAATCTGACCCGGTGGCAGACATTAAGAATAACTATTAGAGATTAATAGAAATAGCCAATCTTCTCCCTGTTGGTCTCGTTTGTTTATGTAGGTCATATAGAGGCATCGGTGTTAAATTGAGACTGTTTCATAATCAGTTAAAAACTTCATCGAGCTGGTTTAAGTAAAAGTATAATACCACACTCTAAAAATACTCTATTACATGTCAAATTCCTATACTCAGTGTGTTACTTAGGTAACAGTATGGAGTACAGTAACAGCCATGTAAGATTGCCAGCTAGACCGTGAGAGGGCCCAGAATGATCTGTGGCTGATCCCCGCTGGATCCCTACTCTGCCCTTGGTTGGTATGTGATCCCACCTTGAAGATGTGGTGAATGCAGCGTCGCCTCATAATGCCCCTAAGCGCCATGCGTGGAAACCAGCTGCAATGCTTTATCTATCCATGAGGAGGAGCAGTGATTATGGAAGCTGAAACAGTTTACTGCCTTCAGACTGCTGTAGTGTGACCATTTTACTTCAAGTTTGCCCATTGCTGATGGACACTCATTGACCCAGTGCCCCTGAAGTCAGCTACTCTTATATTTGATGTGTATGAAGGAGTGTGCGTCCCACACAGAGCATATTTTTAGTGAAGCGCTTGATATTGCTTTTATCTCTTCCCGCCTGAATAACTGTAACTCCTTATTTTCTAGTTTAAGCGAGTCTGCAATTGCTTGACTTCAAGTGGTTCAGAATGCAGCAGCCAGGCATTTGACAAACACTAAACGAAGAGAGCACATTACACTGGCCCACTTGGCTTCCTGTATGCTTAAGAATTCAGCTCAAGACCCTCCTGATCACATTCAACGCCCTCCATGGCATGGCACCCTCTTATATTTCTGAACTTATAACCCAATACTGTGCACTAACATTACTCAGCTCTGCGGACCAATTGCTCTTAAATGTCCCACGGTCCAGGCTCAAAACAAAGGGGGAACGTGCTTTTACCATTTTAGCTCCAACACTATGGAATTGCCTCCCCCTCACGGTCAGGTCAGCTGTGTCTGTACCACGTTTTAAAAAACTTTTAAAAACCCACTTGTAACGCGACCTTGTTATGGAAACTCTCTTAAGTTTCCTGAAGAAATACAGCAGTTTGGAGATGAGTGACGTCCATGAGAGGTTCTTTGTGATGCTGATTCCCAGAAAAATAAAACTGTTCACTTGCTCCACCTCAGCTCCATTAAGGTAGACGGGTGTGTGTCTTCTCCCCCTTTTTTCTAAAATCAATGATCAGCTCCTTGGTTTTGCTGACGTTGAGCAGTTGGTTGTTCTCTGTGCAGCACTCTGCAAAATTGTTGATTTCCTCCCGATATGAAGGGAGAGTGGCAATAGGGGGGAAGGACCCAAGTGCAGACGGTCGAGGCAGACAGGATGATTTCAGTGATTTATTGATATAGAAAGGCTTACAAGCAGGTATAGTTAGGCAGGCAGACAGGCAGGTATCGATACAGGCAGGTTCAGGTCCAGGTTAAGATAGTAGAGAAGTAGACTGTGACAATTTTTTAAATTTGACATCCTTATCCTCAATAAAATGTTGTCTTCTTTCATAAATTTAGTGTAAATGGTGAAATCAGTTGGTTAGTCAGTTGGTTTATGTGTGAATGTGTTTTTGTAAAGGAAGCACAATCTCATGGTGACACCCTGAGCCTCTGTCTGGCAGTGGCAATTCTGAATGGATGAGACTGTATAACAGCTAACAGCTTTAGATTATTTTATATATTATATAATTGGATGTAAATCAGCATTTTAATGTTGTAGCTGGTTAAATAGAACAATGTATTATATTTTAAGATAATCATATGTTTTGTATGTAAAATGTTTATGTCGAATAAATGTAGTGGAGTAAAAGTATAAAGTAGCAGGAAATGGAAGTACCTCAGTACAGTACAGTACAGTACAGTACTTGAGTCAATGTACTTAATTATGTTCACAGACCAAAACACAGACGACAGACCGACTTGCTTGTTAAGACCAAAAACTCCTCCAACGAGATGGAAGTGTTTTGCAGGATCAGCAGGACAACATAATTTGTGTGTGCCTTTCAAAACAATTCACAGGTCACAGGTTCTCATTTCTCATTGGTTGTCTGCCAGAGGGCGGAGTGAATGACACTGTTGGGACACGAAGGCGGTAAGCTGGCCAAGCTCACTTGAGGCTCAGGTAAGGCCTGCATCCTTTTCCAGTGTTGACAACAAAGGTATTTATGTCATGGCATGTAGCTGGTACAGTCATAAATTACAAGTAATCGTTGAAAAATAAATCTGTTTTATGATGTGTCACATAAAAAGGTTATGGTAAAGGTTTGGTTAGGGTTAGGCACAAAAACAACTTTGTAAGGATTAGGGAGTACTGTTGCATAAGGCCTTTTGTGCAGAGGGAGCTCTGTGAAGTCTGATAGATTGCCTCAAGTGATGTCACTTGTGTCAGTTGGGGCTGAGGACTACAAGTTGGAAAATGAAAAAAATCTGGGGGTGTGGAGTTAGAAGAAAGTGAGCTTGCCAGACCTCTGTAGCAATCAATTTTGATCCTGAAATTTGTCCATTGTGAGTCTGACGATGTTAGGAGTGACAGGAGTACAATGCTAAATCAGTCTCTTTTAAGGTTATAGAACAATCATAGTCATGCTTAAAAGAACAACACAACAACGCTGAAACAGGAAACGAACAGTGCTCTTCTGTGTCAAAGTCCAATATTTTATTGACCCATCTATCCACGCCGTCCTCCTCCTTCTGTGGACTTTGTCACTTGGGCGTAAATAGCTGTTGTTTTGGGGGAGTTGCTGAAATGGCCAACGCTGTCATCCTTGGGAGGACAGACGGTTAAAACAGTTTCAGCACCTGTTGAGGTGACAGCGGTCTGGTTACTCATCAGCATCACATGTAAAACCCTGCGGTGCTGCAGTTGCCACTGTAGCATTGTTAAGGAACATCATTGTCTCCTTCTGGAGGAGCTTCTCCCTCCAGTTTGCGGCAGTGACAGATTTTTTCTTAACGACAAAGTTTAATAATGTGATTTATCGTGTTCCCTCATATCTGTAGTTGTGCATGTACAAGAGCAGGTGGGAAGTGTTCAGGTGTTACAACTTACAACCAAACTAGGAGGCTGATGTGAAGCTTTATTTCATTCAGTGCAACAATATGACATGAAAGCAAACCTCAAGAGCTCCTATGAGAGTTTTTTTTTTGAATATTTATTTTACAAATTCAGCATACATTTCCAGGAAATCTCCTCTGCAGGGTGTAGGGGTTTTCGTGGGGAGTGTTGCTGCTGTAACAGAAAAACCTTACAACTGCAATTTTGCTGTTTTTTCTTCTTCTTCTGTAAATTGAAGCCTGCGTGATATTTTACCCATGGGACTTTGGGAAACCTGTTTTAAATATTATATTATTAAAAAAATGCTCCTGTAAAAGGAAGCCTTACTTTCCGACAGCGCTGATGTGTCGCTGGCAGCTGCTGTATCATTTGCCTGGTACATGACAGGAAAATGTCTGTGCTAAACATGGTGGAGTGATGATAGAGTGGCGGTGCGCATATTAATGTTTTGCTCCTGTTTGGGGAGGAGAGGAAATGGGAGTAAGGGCTACAAAGAGAAAGAAGATAGAGGAAGGAAAGGATGAGCTGCAAGGAGAGAAAGACAAAAGAAAACAAGGAGGGAAGGAGGAGGGATGATGTGAACTGTCTGTCCGTCTGTCTGGACTTCAGTCAATGTAATCTTCCCCCCTTTCACCATACCTTTGACTTTCCTTCCCTTCTACCATCCTTTAGTTTTTCCTAGTATTATTAATTCCCTCATCTCTTTAATCCTTTACACTACATTCATATGTCAGAGGCTTGTCCAAAGCAGCATACAACAATTGTGTGGTATTCAACCTCTATAGGAACAAGAGCTAGATGTTATCAAAGGGTCATCAGACGATGACAGCCGAAGGTGTCAGTAGGCTATATTCTGTAGCATTGATAGCCTGGGTACTTGTACTGTAAGAAGGTAATCATTGAAGAAGCGCATAACACAACTGTCCTTGAAAAATTAGTAAACCTCTCTACAGCAAATAGTAAAACACAGTGTGAAGCTTGTTAATCAGCCCGATGTGTTTCTTTATTCTTTCACCTATATTTACTTTGTACATTAGAAAAATGTTGCATTACTTACATTTGAATCACCATGAAACAATAAGTTACTTATTTATCCAAAGGAAAGAAGCAGACCAAATACAGACCTCCAGCAGGCCAACCTCCCTCCAAAATACGACACGTCATGAAGATTTTAAAAAGCACACCTAAAGATCCCTTCAACACAAGTTGCTTTCCAATTTCTGTATTACAAAATTTTCCTTCATAATTTTCCTTTAATGTTTGGACCTGTTGACTTTCAACATAGTTTCAAGCACACCGAACCCTTGACTGTTTGCGGGTTGTCAGCCTGCGCTGGAAGATGCGTCCTTGTAGGGTTTGGTCATGGCTTGGCGGTAAGAAGGAGCAGTTCCCTTCACTGCCCTGTAGACCAGCCCTAGAGTCTAGAACTGGATGTGAGCTGCAGCGGGGAGCCAGTGAATGGAGAAGAGGAGTGATTTCTTATCCTTCTGTCCTTCCATCGTTTTTTTCATCATTTTTTATCATTTATTTCTCCTTTCCCTTCATTTTCTCTGTCTTTCTCAGTGCCTTCTCTGTCATAATTGTTTTGTCAAATTCTTGAGCCGTTTATCCGTCCCTCTCTCATGTACCCTTTTATTTGTTTCTTGCATGCCTGTCTCTCTGTTCTATTTCCTCCTGTGTTCATGCCTTTCTGTCTCAGTTCGCCTCACACCCTCTCATGTCTCGCCGCCATTGAATCACACTGATGTTTCGCTGCCCCTAATATTTCAGCCATGGTTATGATGAAGAAATGATCACAGGCTGTTTTCATCTGTCAGTCAAATGGTGAAAATCTCTCAGCTTGAAGTTTCTCTCCAGATGGAAAATTAAAGATGCCGCTGGGTGACCTGAAACTGTCATAGGTTTGATCCTTGTGAGACACCTCATCCTGCCAGTGTGTTCTTGAGCAGAAACACAGAGTAGGCTATAATTTCTGGCTTATCATCACATTCTTAACAGCCAAACTTCATGCAAGTTGCCATGACAGTTTGACTACGGCCAGGGGTGGTGTAATGAACATTAATTATCTGAGGATATTATTTAGGACTCTTAATATAATGTTTTAGACTCTTGGAATTTCAGAAACAAAATTACGGTGTGTTTGTCCATTCTGTTTTTGCTAAAATTATCCAGGCAGCTGCCATATCACACCCCTCAGTACAAACATCGAATGGTTCAGTCCTACCTAGCTGCGCTCACGAGTAAGGAAGGGTGAAAACTAGCTGACAGTCTGTCTGTATGTGTGTGTGTGTGTGTAGAGTGCCCGCCCAGTGCTGTCTGTACAGAATGTTTCACTCAAAACCAAAATCAAGCTGCCAGAAATGGAAAAACTGGCAGAAAAGGGCTGAAAGGGAGAACTAAGAGCGACAATTTGTGACCCAATTTTTCTCAGAGAAACGCAAGTACCCATGTAAACCTACAAAGCTGCGTTTTTTAATTAGTATCACAAAATAATAATAATAATAATAATAATAATAATAATAATAATAATAATAATAATGTGTCTAAGGTAGCACTTTTAATTTTAACCCCCTACTGTACATGGGTGGTCTATGGGGGCCCAATATTATATTCCTTCATGGGATCCAAAATCTCTGGCCACAAAAGGGCTGCAGAGCATCTGGACTAAAATCTATTTAATAACAACCAAATAACTTTTCAGATACAGTAGAATAGAATAGAACTTTGTTGTCCCACCAGGGCAAGAAGAGGTCTTCAGCCCCATTCGGACTGGATTAACATTACAGGGCGAGGAAGGAATTAAATATTCACTGTGCTCCTCTGTAATTTAACTCATCGTTCCAGACAGAATTTAACCATCAGGAAATTGCAGCAATTGGTCTGTAACAGACATTGTCATTCAGCAGGACAAAACCAAAAGAGAAAGACAAAAGCCTCCCCACAGGGGCACAAGAGAATTAAATGGGTGGCAAAGGTAGTGCATGAGATGAATTTGAGTCAAAAAATCACACTCCGTCATAACTCAGTCAACATAAACTGGTGCCAAAATGTAAACAAATATGGGCACAAAAGAGAATACCAGTGCCTACATGTAACTGACATTACAACAGACCATCCGAAAGCTCATCAAACGGGGTCTTGCTCTCCTGGTGGCTTTAATTACTTCTGTCATTATATATGGTTCCTAAATAGGCCTATATATTGGTGTTAGCATGTTTTCATCTTTAGCAAAAACATTTTTTACAGCCTCCATTTTCACACAAAAGTCAAATTTCGCACTGAGCTGATAAAATGTAGTAGAACTGCTTTACAGCTGCACACTTTATAGATTACTTTAACAGCGCCAAAGTTGCTCTTATTAATGGCTTATAACTACTTCATAAAACATTATAAATTATTTATTAACCAATAATTAAACCATTACTTACAATTTATAATCCCTTTATAAATGATACTTTATTAAAAAGTGGTACTGAAAAAATAATGGATTTTCAACCTCTGTAATTTATTTTTAATGAAAAACTAAAATGTTCATCGTGATCAAAAACAAAGTTGTTTAAAAGTTGAGTTCCAAAGTTTATTTTTGATTGAGGTATTTATTTATATATATATTGAAAGTCTGACCTGATGATGGTACTAGAGGGAAGGTTAAAGATATAATCTCGAAGATTTTCGTTTAAATAAACATCTGTTAAGTCACTATCTGTCGCCGAATGATGCAACACAATGGTGATTGAGCCTATGGGCCACTGATGAAAGCCTGCAGCATTTGCAGTATTACGAGTCGGGAGCGACTTTCCCGGAAAAATCACAAGTGGTGCACAGTTCGGTTTTTAACAAGACTTTTAACACATCAGACTCGCTCTTCAACTCACCTGTGTGTGAAGCAGCGTGCTGTTTTTTCCAGTCTCTGTTAGTGCTTGAGTAAACGGTTATTATGGCCGAATGAACAAAGAAAAGGTCAGTAACTACAGAGAAAATCTTTGAGATTACAACTTTAGGGATCACTTTGTGTTGCATCATTTGGCGATAGATAGTGACTTAGACGTACTATTAGTGAAGTGGTTTCCTGATGTAAGAAGATATCGGCACACCAGATAAACAAAAGATTTAAAGAAGAGGTAGTATTGGTCAAGTTGTTGTTTTACAGTGTTGGACAGTGCCAGTTATGTATTATTGTATCATCTGAAAAAAGAACTGGATGACAGTGTAACTGACCACCAACTAGCAAATCTACCGATTTCGGAACAACCGAACGGATTTCATCCAGAGCTGCTTTGAAACTGTTCTGCATTCAGCTTGAATCAGCCCTGCCAGGTCTATGTCAGTATTTCCACAGTGAGTGATTAAGCAGAGTTTGTAGAAATTTTTTCTTTAGAAAAACAATGTGGATGTGCAGAGAGGAACCAAAATTAAAATTAGACAAGCTGTTGCAGTTAATGGGAAAGGGATTGGAGCATTTTCAACAAACATCAACAAAGTCTCACCAACAGATATTATCTCCAAATTCACCCATTTTGGTACAGAAGGGAAAGTAATTACTAATCTGCATGATTTGTCACACTCTGAAAACCTAAAGTAAAAATGGTAAAAATGTCAATAACCCTAACCTTGTTGGGGTAATTACAGTGAATACATGACATGGTCCCTTGGAACAAAATATGTCATTTGTTGTAAGGTTGTGGGGTCTAATGGTTTTAATCCCAAATATGAAGGGAAATGAACACTGAAGTGGGTGAACCATTATGCCATTCTACTGGGCTATAATTTGTGAAGCGCATTTCAAACGCAGGGGGTAATTTAACACCAGACATTAAACAGCAAAATAAAATCAAAGAAATAATTGCCAGGATTAAAACAAAAGTAGCTTCATCATGAGCTGTTTTAAAAAAGAATCAACAGTTTTAATGTGCACATAAGTTACTTAACTAACACTGTGTCTACACAGGAAACGTAGCACGAGCAGCATGGTAGAAGAGGATGCGTTCGGGGACAGTAGTGTAGGTCCACGTTTGGCCAAAATCCAGACAGAAAAGTAATTGTGAGGCTACAAAGTGGCAAAGTTGTCTGAACACATTTTTATCTAACAAATACACACGTACACATATTCACACATTCATACATTCACACTTTGTCTTGTTTCCTTATTTCTCTCTCTCACACTGTTGTAAAACAAAAAGTGCCAGAAAACTAGTCATAAAGAAAGGAAACTGTCTGCTACGCAACTGCTCGCCACACAGGCAAGTGTTTCTGAGTGTGTATTCCAGTGTTTTCCCTACGAGGGGATCAGATACATAAAACTCTGTGTAGATTCACGACTAAAACTGTGTGTACGCACAAAGACAGAAATGTGCATACGCATTCTTTTGGTCAGATTTATAAAACCGCACGTATGCATGGCTCTATTTTAAAAATCTCAATCACTGTGGAACCGGGTGCATTAGCACGAGCCTCATTTACACTCCCACAGTTTGCCATAAATGGACAGTTATTTGTAGCGGCTGTAATTCAGTAATTCATTGCATGTTAATCATCACCGCTGTGATATTTCAATCATCATTATTAAACGTCGGCGATTAATTTATAGATCTCATATTGAAACAGACTTTACAAAGTGTTTCACAGTTGAAAATGAAAAGATAATTAACAGGAACATTAAGGCTCTAATGTAAATAAAAAGAATGATACATTTATCACACATAAATTCTGTAAATTAAGTTTGTAAATGTGTCTTTGAGTGATATTTTATAGACTGCAGTGTTGACTGCAAAATAATAATACCATCAGAAACATTGGCAACCCAAACAAACAGTGTTTCACTACAAGTATACATCTCTCGTCTTATATTTCATGCCTTCCTTATAATTTCACCTGCAGCTATCTCAGCTCAACCGTGTGTACACCTGGTCTGAAGTATGCGTGAGGTGCGCTCATTCTCCCAGCACCTCCTTCCTTTATAAATACCAGTTTGTGTGGGATAAGGCATACGCAGGTTTTTATGCGTACACGTTGTTTATACATCTGGCCCCAGGTGTGTAATTGGATAGCTGTCAGTGGGAGTTACAATGTCATCAGATTCACTGCAGTAGGTTGATAACGCTCACATATATACAACCCTTTATGGATATACAAACACACACACACACTGAGGGAATGTACACAGCCAACTGAAATAGTGTAAAAGGGCTGAGTGTATGTGTGTGTTTTGTTTGTGTGTGCATTTCAGAGGCAAACTGTCATTTGACTGTCAAGCCTGTGCAGATGACTCACACAAACAGAGACACAAACAAACAATCGGTGTAGTGGGTCGTCACGATGGAGCTGACAGGGTCAATGACAAGTGACAAGTTAAATCTCTCACTGTCTGCTTTTCGCGCCTCCTCCTCCTCCTCTCTGTTGGATTCACCCCTGTCTGATAAAACGGGATACTGCTGAGTGTGTTTGTGTGCTCCTGTGGGTTTTGTGAGAGGCAGAAAAGAACAGAGAGGTGACCTTGAAGAAAACAAAGACGGGAAATAGGTTTAGTCAATCTCTGGCTGAATTAGATTGTTCCCGTCTGACTGATAACATTTATCTACCAAGTGTTAGCTATTCAGACGCAAGGAAGACAATGTTTGTTGAAGGATCCAAGTGGTGACGCTCCCTGTTACAGCCGCATATTAGGCAGGTACATGAGTCATAGTTTTCCTGAGGAGGGAGCAGGCGCAGTGTAGCTTTTGCTGTCAGAAAATGATGAAACATTGCTGTGCTCACGATTCGTACAAAATCGCAAATTCCAAGAGGGAATTCCACACATTTTAATTATTAAAGGAAAGCTATTGTTTATTCCAACTTATATTTTTGTCGCTCCACCCATCGTTTCTATGAATCAACAGTTTTCATCTGAAACATGTCAACTTAGCTAAAAATGGGTCCAATGGGGCTAGAAACATCTTATTTAGATGTAACTTCACATATTACCCCCCTTGTGTCCTCAAAGAAAGTGGCAGAGCAAACGACCAACCGACATTGCTGTCCCCAGAGCCATGCCGCTAGCTTGTCAATAAAGTACTGTTGATTCTGTCCCGGGCATTACTTGTTTCACATTGAAAACCATATTCTGTGGTTTTGAATTCAAATACTTTAAGTTCCTCAGGGTCTTGCTCACAAGTGAGAGTAAAAGGGAACATGGAATTGAGAGGTAGATCAGTGTAGCGTTCAAACAATGTGGACAATGCGCCACACCATCATGGTGAATTGGGAGTCAAGGCTGACAGCAAAGCTACTTCCTACTTTTAAGGCTGTCTCCCTGTGAACAGGGTCTCTCTAACACTCATGAAATAACTGCCATTAAATTTGGTTAACAGAGTGACCTTGAGTCAAGAAAATAACAGATACCTGAAATTAAATTGATAGGATTGATGGATCAGTTTTGGTGGGATAATTTTGGTAGTAGGTAGTAGTTCTGAACTTTCAATATTTAAGTTCATATCAAAGCATCAGAATTTATTGTGATTCCAATAATGAATTATTATTTGTAACTGAGTATTCTGAAAATGAATACGAGACAAAAAAGACAAATTGTCGAGAGAAACAATTAAATAGTGATATCTCACCCTCTCTCACACTTTCTCGCTTCATGCTGTCTATATTCTGAAAGGAGCTCCTTTAATGAACTGATACATCCAGTGGTCTGGACACAGTCATTTGGCTGGGTGTGCATGTATGTGTGTTTCAAAGTGTGTTTTATGTGTGTCATAGATGGAACATTGCGAACATTGTCTGGTTACTTGGCATCGTAAATGTTGCAATTATAAAAGCAATTTCCCTCAGTGACACAGAGGGAGAGAGAGAGAGAGAGAGTGGTGACAGAGGAGGGGTGGGTGAAAGAGAGAGTGGGATGTAATAGGGGTGGGATGTAAAAGATGGGAGGAAGTTTTTAGAGACGGTGAAATAATTTTATTTGTGTCCCCTGGTCAAAGGTGTAGTTCAATATTTTGGGAAATATGCTTATTTGCTTTTTTCCAAGAGTGAGATGAGAAGACGAATATAAGTCTAAAGTCTGTGTTAAGCACAAAGCTGGAGTCAGGATGTGGTTAGCGTAGCTTAGCATAAAGACTGGAAACAGGTGTATTTTTAAACTTTGGACAGACCCAGGCTAGCTGTTTCTGGGGCTTATCTGGACACTTTCTGCTGACTACTGTAACTTAACAGCCCATGGCAGCATGCGCTTCACGGTCTCTGCCGCACATACAGGTACTTTTTCTACACACACAGGAGAGACTCACTTCCCGTAACAAACCTTCCTTAAAGGGGAAGGCATGGCTGGTAACACATATTACTCAATGCATGAGTTGATGTCGTGGATACCTAACCAACGAATGAATATCCAAATAGTCGAATATTCAGGTCCAGCCCTAGTAATAATGTTGAGTATTTATCTAATTGAAATATCTATAGATAAGAAAAGCAGTAACCATAAGCACATGAAAGTATAAAGAAGATGAGTGAAACTACCTCCCCTTTACACTTGAACTACCAATCAAACTTTCTTTCAAATGCTGCAACAGACCGCTGTTTTTTCCCCAATACTGCTCACATTTAGCAGGTCCTGCTCACTGTACCAAGGATGTACAAACAAGAATCCCCTGGATTACTCTTGATACTGAAACAAACATCTAAATTGATCATGATGATCATGAAGCGAGATTTTAAGTTATAAGGAGCGCTTTTTTTATATGATTTCCAAATGGCCTTACAGACTTTAATCCTCAACAGACATTGGATAACTACCATCATCGAAAAGAGTAAGTTCTAATGATTCCAGCAATGTCAGTGTGTGTGCATGTTTGTTCATGGCTGTATATGTGTTTGTGATGATTTTTTTTTTCTCTCTCTGAAAGCTTTTCAGCACATGTCAAAAAACCCACATCTTGTTGTGACAGGAAACATTTCTTTTAGTAGATACACACACACACACACACACACACACACACAACATCAAAGACACAAGATCACACAAGCATACACACATATTAAAATCACATATGGACACACGGCCACATGCAGAAAACACATGCACACTCTCTTACACACACCCACACACACACTACATGGGTGTTATTGAAGCAGAACAAGGTGCTATTTAGGCTGTCAAGATGTCAGTCACAGTGGCCAGTCCATTATTTCTGCCAACATCCATGTAAAAATCCCCCGCTTTCCCATCCATGCACCACATATTTTACACGCGGATTTTTAATATAGCTGAAAAGCAATTCATTTGTTGAATTACACAGTTAGGATTTCAACAGCCTCGAAAGGCCAACATTACATGAAAATCATTTTTGACATTCTCGTCCATGGAAACATCCACCTCAAGGAGGTAAAAAGGAAACAATTAAGATCTGTGATTTTTACAGCTGCATTTGAAACAGTTTAAATTGTGAGATGGAAGAAAAATAATAATACAGATCTGAAAATGAACAAATATGAGAACAACTAGATCCAATTTTTGAAGGATATTTGGCACATGGTGCATTGCTCAGCCTTTTTAACTTAATGTATTTAATTCTTTCTTAGTCTACACTTTTCAACAAAAATAAGATTCCCATGTTAGCGGCCAGTGGTGGCCAGTCAATAGAGGGCACACAAGCAGCACCCCACCAGCCACACAAATCTTAATTCAGTCAGCAAGCTTAATAAATTATTGCCTAATATTATAAATAAGCAAATGAATACATTTCTTAACTATTTTAAGCATTTTAATATAACTTCAAATGAAGTCATACAGTGTGAAATTAACCACAAAAATGTATCTTTTATGTATTTCCAAATGGGCCCAGCCATGCAATACACACTAATTCAACGCCAGCTTCCTCCTGATCTTGGCACCATATAGTACAAGTAAATGGGTTTAAAAAGCCATTTAAAAAAACAATAAAACAGTGGGATTTCAGCTTTATTCAGCCTCTTCCTGTTTACATCAAGCCGCAGTAGTCAATATCATCAACATCAACATCAGCATCAGTGTTGAATTTAAATGTTTAAATTAATAAATTAGTATTTGCTTTTCTGATTCAATGACTAAGTAAATTTAACAGCATTCCATATTTGGAGTCAAAGCTTAGTGCACTAAGCTAGACAGTAACATTGCTACAGTAGTGTGTATGTATAATGTTGACCATGTTCACCATCTTAGTTCAGCATATTAGCATGCCTACATGTGCTAATTGGCACTAAACACAAAGTACAGCTGTGGCTGATGGGAATGTCGTTAGTTTTCCAGGTATTTGGTCAAAAACCATAGCACTGGACAAATTAAAATGTTGACATGATGATGGCGCTAGATGAGAACTCAGGGGATCACCAAATCCATGTGGAGGGGGACATACATGTGTACCAAATTTCATGGCAATCCATCCAATAGTCGTTAAATCCATCGAGTAGATGTTGAGATATTTCACAGGATAAGTGGATCACCAAAGTCATTAGGCTTCATCCTCCATGGACATCTGTACCATAGTGGTGGACTGACCATCCGACTAACATTGCAAACTCCATGGCTAAAAATGATGCTTGTGTTTTTACACACCTCGTGTTTTTTGTAATTTTGTAAGTGGACCTATATCTGATGCTGATGGGAAGCTGGAACCATAGACCCAGTTAACGTCAGGTTAGGTCCTCAGAATTTTAGGTGGTCGGATTTACCTGCAGTTTACCCCAGGACTTCATCTCTCTTAAACTAACAACGCCAAACAAAGGAGGCTAGCCACAGCTAAGCGGTATACCTCATTTGAGTTTAATACTTAAAAGATGTTGGGCTCTGTGTAGGAGGGTCCTTACCACTGATCTTTGAGGTTATCAGTGGTGGTTCGAGTTTAAATTGAGATATCGGGTTGTGCGAGTGGGTTGCCTGTACAGTGTGGTCTTCCAGTCCTCGCATGAGTGACCAATGTTCCACACTGAAAACCCTCTGGAGACCCAAATGGAGCCTTCTAACTGTGTAATTTAGGGTCTAATGTACATAATTTCAATCCGAATTCCAAATATTGTCATTTAAGTTTTTATAAACTTTCCTGATATTGGGTTTGAATTGGGTGTGGTTATGCTCGGATATTTATTACGAAAATTACGCAGCTAATTCTGTGAACCAATCATGAGAAAATCCATGTCTGTTTCCCACCCAAACAGGTGCAACCAAACCTCTCTGCTCCCGCTCAATCTGCCTCTTTGAGTCTGAGCCAACTTGTCTCTATGTAGCTTTTTGAAGTTAGCTAGCTAACTAGCTAAACACAGAGTCCACCTCCCCTCGTCCTGCCGGAGTCTTGGACTCTGTCAGCTCGGAACACTGTCCACCCGCCGAGCTGCGGGCATGCCCCACGCATGCTCTCACTTGGTCAGTATCTTCAGTGAGCGGACGCAATGGCGGACAAACAACTGCCCATTCCTCCTTTGCCTACAACAGCTTACATGACAAAGACAAGTAAACAGAAGAAGACCAATGAAGAAAAGTAAGCTAAAAAGAAAGAATTAGACCGAGCTGCTCTGCGGAGAGGGGCTTTGGAGGCAGGGTTGGAGCGCAGCAGAGAGGGAGGGACCTGGAAGTTGTACTCTTTAGTCCACTCTCTTCTCAATCCTACCGACTTCAGCTTTAAGTCACGTGATCACCTGAGCCAGTTGAATTTAGCTCCGAAAGAATGACCTTCCATGCTGAAAATATTAGCTTAAATGTATAAATAACATCTGCGTTTTCAAAATTAAAGATAGTCTATGTTGATATTTAAATGGTGGAATGTCCAATAAATTCATCCTTACCAGTCTTTTATATAATGTCCATCAAGCTGGAGCTTCCTACGTTAGTGCCACAAGATGAACAGTGTGGAGATAACAGTGTGGAGGTATATTACAGTTGAAAAATGTTACAGTTTTAAATTCAGAAAATTGATTTGCTGACACAGACAAGTGAACCGGACTGTGTCTCTGTTCATGAATTAGGCATTGTTTTTATTGCAGCAGGGGAATGAGATGTGTTTACAACAGAGTGCTGCCACTGCCACCCCCCTGCCCCTTTCTTCATCTTCCATCACTTCATCATCACCTCACCTGTTCTGTCTCCATTCCGTCTTGTTTC
>NTHP01000136.1:632950-669112 GCA_003416845.1 Oplegnathus fasciatus | reverse complement strand
ACTTTATAAAAAGGCGTCCATATTAATTGAAGATCTTACTTCTTACCTATTGCTTTTTCATCACTTTAATGAAATTATAGCAACAACCCCCAATCACAGGAAAAGAAAAGTTTCACCTGGTAGTTCATATGGCCAGGGGAGAAGCTGCTCTGGAGGGTGAGGTGTTGATTCTGGTGTCGTCCAGCTCTCGGGCATTCTCAGAGGCGCTGGGCCCCATGTAGCAGATTGGCCAGTAGATCTCTCTGTCTCTCTCTCAGCGGGCAACTTTTGCCAGAGTTTGTCTTTTCTAGTGTTAGAACGCAGACTAGAGCAGATTGCTTTCAGACAGTTTCTTTCTTTCGGAGATGGCTGGATGCTGGCCTTCAGCACGTTCTGGATGGGTCGGGGTACCAGCTGAGCCTGCCTGCTCATGGGCCTGCCTGCTTGCAGAAAAAGAAAGCAGGAACCAAAGAGGAAAAGGGCAAAAAGAGAGGAGAGTGATCTTTGGGGTTCTTCTTGTTTTACAGTCTTCTGTCAAGGGGGGGGCGGCGGTGAGCAATGTCAACGGTGCAAAACTTTACTCCTCCCATACTAAATCTCTCCTGTCTTAATTTCTTTTTGTGTTACATTTTCGTTCTGAACAACTGATGAAGTTTACCATGTCTAATTTGACCATGTTTGAAAACTTGGTATCTGCTGCGGGGGCGCCTCACACATCTCATAAATAACCAGGATATTATCCACTGACAACCTGATAGACGGTGTAAGCACATGCTCATGGATGGCAATTATGTTACAACATCTGTTATTATAAAACATTACCCCATGCATGTATAAATATACATATACTGTACAGGGCCAGGCACAACGGACTGACTAAAATGCACATGTGAAGGCACATTGTAGCAGGGCTCAAGCACTTTGACCATATACTTAAACCCTGTATTCCTGTACAAAGTATGGTTGCATATCCGCAGCGATAAGCACTCCTATAGCATTAATTATAGCTTTGACATGGTCTGAATCTGCAGTGAGAGGCTGCCTGAACACTGTGGGGGGAAGGACTTGCCCTTCAGTGTGTTTTCGTCTCGTTACGTTAATCAACACATTGAGGTGATGCCATCATTAATGGCGTGTTTGAAGTGTTTCCACAGACATCCCTGACTTCAGTTGAACAATGCTGGCATCCAGTTTGACACTAATATTTGTTAATTTTCACTGTAACTAACCAGGAAACCGTAATGCTCCCATACACTGGATCTAAATGTCATGTTAATTCCTTACATCCTTTGCAGAATATGGTGATTAGAGCCTTAATCCTCCAGAAAATGATTAGCTTGAGTCTTGTAGGCAATCCTATTTGCAGACCTAATGTTTCCTCTCTTTCTCTGCAGGTCAGAGGTCAGTGAAGGCAGTGGTACCAGTGGACGGAGATGATGTCCATGCAAAGTAAGTGCCATAGCAGCCACCTCTGATTTTCTATCTGTTATATCTGCTGTATACATTTAAAGCACATACGTATATACAGTCAGTAATGTGTAACGTCTGATGTTCCTTCACTCCCAAACTGCTTACTGTCGTAAATGGACGTGATCATGCTTGATTGAAACTGTTAACATACAACGGCCCATCTTTGGGCTGTTGGGGGGTTTGTTACTACTAATGGGACAGCACCTGGTCGATCCTCACACAACTTTGACAAACAATGCATAATTTGAAAGCATGATTCTATCAGTGTGAACCATTTTGTTTCTTTTACACACATTTGCATTGGCCATTTTTTATATGTAGTTTATGCAGATTTATCTATTTACAGTCATATCTGGTATTTTACTGCTCTGAAGCCCCATAATAGCATTACTGAATGTCTTTTCCGAGTTTCCAAATGGCCCTTTTGGGTGTCTGCCTAGACAAACCTTGACAGAAATGTAGAAAGCTCAACTTTAATGTAATCATCACTTGGAACAGGATGTGCTCAGCCTGGTGCCATTTGGTTCAGTATCATTTAGACAAAAGTCTGACTCTTTGAAAGTAAACTTTTTGATAAGAGTCACTTTTCAGACGAGACAAGGATCATGACTGTATTCAAAAGGGTTCAAGAACAGTAAACATTTTATTGCCATATCATTTCTGTCAAAAAAAGGTGGTTTTGTTATTGGTTGATGAATGATTCAGCTGTCTCTGGTGTGTTTTCGATTAGCAGCCAGGAAAATGAAAACTAGAAAAAGCAAAAATGATTGAGTAAAATTTGACTGTTCTCGCTTTAGCTGAAAGATTGTGCCTCAGTACCTACCACAGACACTGAAAATCCCTAATCAACAACAAATTGCAAGGTAAGAAGTATAAGTAGAGTGGGGTTTGAACCCAGGAAACAGAATCTGCCAGGAAAACTGCTTTACATAAACCAACAGTTTTACTGAGGAGTGGTCTAATTAGCCAAACAACACACACCTGAGTGAGCTGGAAGTCTCATCAAAACACTAAGTTGCCTTGATTTGGACAGTAATTGCCTAAAAAAGTATAACCTGTAGCTGTTTGACTTTTTCCACTATACGTGGGAGCAGGAGTTGCTGAGCACAATACTGTACAATATGTGTACAAAGTGTTAAATTTAAAGAAGAATCTTGGAGTTTCAAAAAAAAAAAAGAAGAAAGAATCAGCCTTTAGTTTAAGTGGCAGTTTGTGAGAATTTGCCAGCGCATCAATTACGAACCAAGGAAAGAGACAGAAAGTGACCCTCAATTGTCGCGTTATATTTGGCATCTGGTGCGCGAGTGGTGGTACTGCTGAGCTGGAAAATAATGATGTGAAGGAAGAAGAATGTTCCCAGTTCTCTCACAGTCTGCGTCACTGATGGATTCTAAAACTTACTTTGCTGTTAAAGCCTCAATTAATGACCATAGTGATCACGAGAGACACTCGCTTCTTCTCACAGTGAATCCACCAGTAAATTCTTATCAGTGTCTTCACTTATGAGCGAATTCTGCTGTCTATTGTACAACACCACTCTTTTTTCATTTCTTTTTGCTCACATGCTGTACATGCTGTTTTGCTAGATATTCATAATGTTATCCAGGCAGCTGGCATGCATGAGAATATGAAAATATAGGTTATCTGCTTATCTGCTTATTGTCTGCTTATAAGTGTGGTTGCACAAGGTTTATTTCTTCTTTCTTTTTTCTTTTTTGCCCTGGTTGCAACGCAAAGGGAAAAAAATAATTTTAAAGGATGATCTGTACGATGTATGGAAGCCCTGAGAGGCAAGTGAGAAATATGTTTTTCAGGCTCATTTTTCTAAATGTTTCTTGCTGTAATACTGTACTGAGGCTGAAGTGCAACACTACCCCGTGTTCTAGCATTCATGTTTTCTTCCAGGTGAGTTTTAAATAAAATTGGCTTGACTTGATATAAACTAAGGAATAAGGCTTTTTTTTTAAGATTTGGCCATTTTGCCTTTACTTGATAGTGACAGCTGAAGAGAGACAGGTAGGGCGTGTGAGAGAGAGAGGGAAGACATGCAGCTCAGGGTTGGAATCGAACCATGGCCACTGCGAAATGGACTAAGCCTCAATTGTACACACTCTACCCAGTGAGCTACCAGGGCACCACACAAGGAACATCTCTTGACATGTAGAAGTCACTGTTATTAAAAAATATAGTGTTAGAGGGAACTAGTTACTTGTTATTTTGTTGTTAGAATATATTAAAATATATGTTTCCCAGTGGAGAAGCACTGTCGAAATGATGGTAATGTTACATAACTTGCTAACACACAATACAGTATGTACCTTGTGTTTAGAGTGCATTTCAGTCCTGTGCAGACCATGAGGTAGTGTTGCACTTCAGCCTCTTGTGGCCGAAATTAGTATTACAACAAGGAACACTTAAAAAAAAATTAACCTGAAAAACATTATTTTTTCACTTGCCTCTTAGGGCTTCCATAGACATGAGAGTAATCTCCTCAATGACTTAAAATCAGCTCATTTACAGTGTTCCAAATTTTATTAAAGTGATTTTAGTTTCTTGGTGCATAAGGTATGGTATTTAAGTAATACATGTATTACAGTTCTAGTCAGAAGACATTCTTTTAAAGGATAGGCTCGCATTTTTTTCCAAGTAGATTTGAAAACTTGTGGACCTATGCTTTAAGCTCCCTCTCCCTCTTTCTCAGCAGCTTCTTCACACCAACAGCTTCTTCTCTGCTGCAGCTGCTGATTTTACACCTTTCATTTGTTACATTCATACACAGTTTATCATGACTTTTTAATAAGACTTTTCTTTTTACTCTGTAATGGATGTGACTTGAAAGGTTGCGAATTACAATACAATAATTGAGATGAAAAAATTTGTAAGTAAAAGTAAAATGACTGCACTTACTGAGTAAATGCAATTTGTTACTTTCACCCCTGAGGAGCAGCAGCAGTAGTAATAGTAGTGGTGGTATCAGAATCGGAATCAGTTTTATTGGCCAAGTATATGTAGTAGTGGTAGTAGTGGTAGTAGCAATGGCTGTGGTAGTAATAGCAGCAGTAGTATTAGTAGTCGTAGTTGTACTGGAAGTAGTACTGGAAGTAGTACTAGCAGTCATAGCAGTAGCAGTAGTAGTATCTGATGTCAGCCATGTGTTGTTCCCTGCAGTGAGTGAGGCGGACAGTGTGGTGAAAGTGGCAGAGTGGCAGCAGACCTACTACGCCTCAGACTCTGGCATCCAATCAGGAGCCACCACAGTCCGGGATGATGAGAGCAGCACTGAGTACAGTGGCTGTAAGAAGTACACTGGCAGTACCACAACCAATACTATCACTGCTTCTGCTACTGCCACCATTGGGGGAGCAGGAGACACAGCAGCTGGTGGACTAGAGAGCCCCACAGGTGAGACTTCTTACAGCACGTAAACTGATCTGGTTTCAGTAGTTCATGTGTTTTGGTTTCTCTGGTTTATTTCTGTCATTTCTTTTTTCTTCACTCCCTTTCATCTTTGTTTCTATTGCTATCACTGTCTTTCATCATCTCATCATCTCTTTCCCTCTCTGTTCATCATCAGATGTGTAGTCTTCTTTGTTGTGCATCTGTGTTGCTTTTCTCTTCTGCATTTATTGTTCTTGTTTTTTCTAGAATAAATGAACTGATGTCATATCATGGAATATGTTGGTCCATTTCCTGCTTTGTGCTGCTTCATTGGTTTGTTTGTTTATTTGTTTGACCATCAATCTGTATGGCGCACATGATTATCCCAGACACCACTGAATGGATACTGATGAAACGTATAATATAATTGTACTTTATTAATCCCTCATGGGGAAATTATTATTATTCATTACACACATAGGCCTGAAATACACACGCATGCACACACACACACACACACACACACACACACACACACACACACAGGACCTATAGACATGCATTAGTGGAGAGATGTCACAGTGAGGGAGCTGCCACATAGTCTGAGGGCACCTCAGCAGTACCCAGGAGGAACTGGCACCTCTCTAGCTACCAGTCCACACTTCATAGTGTGGTCCATGCTGGACTTGAACCAAAATTAAATTTATGATGTGCTTAAAATGGTGATCAGTATCTTCTTCAGAAGAAATGTTCCTGCCATTCATCCGTCTTCACGATGAAATCAGCTTCCACAGTGTGAGATAATCCCTCCAGTAAATTTAAAAAACTTTGTGTTTTATCCTCATTTCACTCTGTTACGCTCTGCTTCCCTCCAATCACCTGTCGCCAAGAAATAAAAGTCTCCTCCAGGAAATAATCCCTCACCAGTATGCTGCCTTTACTTTACTTTACTATCACACCTGTGCTGTTAGTTGAGACAGCCCTCCTTTTCAAGCTCAGTTTGACACCATGATGATTTCACTTTCAAAACAAATACACCTTAAAAACTCTAATTACACAAGGTGTGCATAAGAAAATGTCAACTAAATGTAGACAGCAATAAGTAGGTTATAAAACTTAGCTACAGGCCATAAACCTCACATCTTAGGCGGTACTTTTCCTTTGTAGTAAACTAGTGAATTGCTAAGTGTGGTGATGTTCTATATTTTACTTACTCCCCACAAATCTTATGAAAAGACATAAAAAGAACAATTACTGTATCCTTCTAACAAGTATTGTGTATGTATCCAAATCCTGATATATCTTGTGCCATAGAGCTCCATTGTTGTCCAAAAACTGTTAACAATCAGTGAACCACACTGTTGCACTGGGTGACATTTTCCTTCATTACCATGATCACACACACACACTGTAGTTTATTTTGACGCAATCCCACATACACCATCCCGCTGCCAGAAACACTCACTGGTGCACCCAATTTGGATTAATCCGCCACTCATAATAGCACCCAACAAATTCCCTCCTGTTTGAGCAACGTTTGATGAATTAATTCGGGAATTAATGAGCCTTTTTAAAAAAAATCAAACTATGTATTTGTGTGGTGTTTTTAAAGATTCACATCATCAGTGGGAACCAGTAGGCTTGAGAACCACAGTCAGGGTGGGGAGTTATGAAAGAATCAAGACGAGAGGAGAGCTGAAATAAGGACATTGGCATGTATCCATAGGAAAAACATAATGTAGCTGAGCCTTGTTGCTCATATGTTGCAGATGTAGTTTAGTCCAAAGTACCTGTTGTAATACTGCACACTGACATCACAGCCTTAAGAATTATGGTACCACAGCTTACACTTTTGGAGAACGTTTTTTTCCTGCTGGCACGTGCTTTTTGAAGTTAATGTATGCAATATAAAAGTGAAGTGATACGAATGAATGCACAATAGCAGCCTAAGTGTGAGAATGTGTTGAGTGCAGGTTGGGCTCCTCCTTGTTCTCAGGAGGGCTTATACCGCAATGTAAGTCTCTCACATATACGCTCTGAAAAATACTGTACCCTCAGTACTTGCATAAATAGATGCTTTAGCTAGCTTCTGACTCGTTCCATTTGGGGTATCAAGTAGAAAAAAAAGGTTCTCACCAATTTCCTGTAAAGCCAAAACACGTCAATGAAACTGATCTGAATGGGGTTATGCCACAATTGAGACAAAATGCAGAAAGAAAATTCAGTAGTTAGTTATAGCTTGGTCAATACTGTCAATACTTAACATCCATCCTTTGGAATGAGGGGAACTTCACACCTGAATGAATGTGTTTGATTACGAGTTTCAGGTCTATTGGTCACTCTTTGCCATAAAGGTTATACTCAAGATTGACTGTTGTGAGTCTCTTGAGTTCCTTATTGATGTGCATGACACACAAATAAAGAGGTGAAGTGAAATGAAGTGACAGGTGTGAACACACTTGAAATCAAATCAAATTATTCATTGATCCAAATATTCACACTCAAAAGAACTCCTTTTCCTTGGCTACTGTTCTTTGAATCTCAGGTTAATAACTTTGTTCCTGGTAATAAGAATATGCTTGTGCATGATTTGGCTGATGATTTTCCTCTCTACTTGACGTGGGATCTGTATTCTTACTTTTTAGGTGGTAGGTCATTAATTCTTTTTACGACCTACCACGTTGTTCCTGCATGCTCACAGTTTGGGAGTTCAATTGCCTGTTTTATTATCCTGCCTTTGTAATTGCACATTTCGGCATTTAATACCATTCTTAACATCGATACAGGGACCCTTGCCTACTTTAAAGAGCAACTACACACCTCGTTGAAGCTTGAACAGAACCCCCTCAAATATGCAAATGATGCATTCCATCCCAGAGCATCAAACCCCAACTACTCACATGTAACTGCAATCCAATGTGTTGTATTTACCCAGCATTGAAATTGGTGACAGCAACTCCATTGCCACAAGTGACCAGACATTTGCAACCAAAACGTTATTTGAAGGGGAAGTCTTCTCTTGCTCTTCAAATGACCACCTACTGTGGTAGGTTGACAGCCATGACATACTCTTCTTACTGCAACATATACTGTATATCCAATGCACCCTATCATTATGGCGGTGTACTTCAAGTGGAACTCCACCAATTTTACGCATCAAAGTCTGTTTACAGGTGTTGGGAAGTACCACTGCATATGTAAAAAAAAGTCGCATAAATCCTTTTGTGGCTCAAGAGGGAGCTGTGTGAAGTAGCAGATTTACGCATGGAAATAGATCAAACTTAAGCTCCAGAATCTAAAAATCTCAATACCTTCACTGTAACACTGTTTTAAAGTAACCTAGTGTCACATATAGCAAATGCACAGACAGCAAGTAGAGCAAAGAACATTTGTACCTGCCCAGGGAATGCCGACGAAAGAACGTGGAGGAGGGAAAGCTTGCTTAACATACAGTTTGGTTCATAAAATAAAAAAAGCACTAAACTACTTTTTAAACACAGAAATGTACCTTTTATAAGAAAGCTTACAAATTTTACATCTACTCCCATGAAAATATATTAACAACACATCAGGACCTATATGTGCCTTTCAAAATAAATGTCTCTGCTGAATCAACATACAATTTTACAGGAATTTATAATGCCTAATAGATAACTTAGTTCAACATACACACTACTACACTGTTGCTAGATGCCACTGCTGCAGCTGCTGTTCAGAAGCATGTTTCATAAGGTCCACCTGTGACCCAGCATCCACCTGTCGGCTCTGAATCTACAATAACGGAAGTTAGTATTGTCATTCCCCACTCCCAGCTGTGCTGAGTGTGGTATTTTCTTGTGTGGAGTGACAAGGTCAGAGCCTAGATGCCAAATATCAACACTGTACATATGCAGTTACACACTGTTGTTAATTTTTGACTCAGTCCCACACATACCATCCTGCTGCCCCAAATACTCACTTGACAACCAAATATGAATTGATCAGCCACTGAAAATACAAATGCACTATTTCCTCATGTTTGAGTAGTGTCTTTTCTTAAACACTACAGTGGCCCAGTTATTTAATTATTCAGGCATTTAAAAAAAATTTAATTATATACTTGCCCTTTCTGTCTACAAGCCCATTTTAAAAATGTACGTCTTCATTAGGAACAATGGGCTTGGGGCTGAGAGCCACAGACAGGGTGGGGAGGTCAGAAAGTATTGAAATATGGACTAACCAATCATTGGTTGGTTTGGGTCTTTTCAAGGAATTTGTTGACAATAAGAAAAATATAGAATGTTGCGAGCCTTATCCTTCAAATTATACTCATTTTTAGCTACAAGGATCCAAATGATTTCGTCATTTGCCCATGTCTGCCAGGATTCAGGCTGACTTTTTGTAGGCATTTGAGTGCAGCTCAAAAGTTATGACCACGTGGACTGTACATGTCATCTGCACATGTGTAGACATGTCCACATATAGAAGACAGTATTGCAGTTAGTATTGTCACTCCCCACTCCCAGCTGTGCTGACCTTGGTATTTTTTTGTGGGGAGTGACATTGCCAGAGTCAAGACTCAAAATGTCAACGCTGTACATATTCTACAAACTTTTAATTTCATTTTTTTTTGTCTAATGGACATAATTACAGGTTTTTCTTTGGAAAGGGCAAAAACTACCATTAGAAAGAACACTATACTCTGGACAAGGACTAGAATAAATTGATTAACCTATAATAAAACGACTGTAGATAAAATGTGTTAACTTGAAAAAAAGTGGGGTGTTAAGTACTTTGTAAAATAGGGGTGCTTTTGAATCAGTAGTTGCAACAGGTGCTCACATATGGAATTGGTACCACACTGAGAGGTGCTTTCAGCTAATTTGTCAAGGATTTCTTGGAGGATCATTATAAAGCCAAATAGATAGATAGATAATTTCAAACCTGGTGTGTAGACAGTTCAAAACACAACAGGAAGTTCACTTTCATTAGACATATAGTGGTGTACTTTTGGGAAGAGAACCTGGATAAGGATAGTAGCAGTGTTTCATCAAAGGACCAAACCATGTTTTCACCCATTTTCTACATTTTTTTGCATTTTATCGCTGACTCTTTCCAAAGTTAAGCGTAAGTTATTTCCTACCTTGCAGGCAGTCTTTGGTTTCAGTTCATTCAGTATGCTGTGAAAATGGAGTTGGAAAGATGTGAAAATTGAGATAGACAGCCAATCACAGTCAACAATTTATTACAGTTTGTTGTTGTAGTATTCAACCTTTGCAGGTTAAACATCAGCAGCTCTACTGACAGGTCCAGACAATTAGCTGTGGCTAGTCCACACATGGTAGTAAAAACAGCAGGACAGGTAGTGTAGGTAGTGTGTAGACATTTTTAGGACATCAGAAATTACAGCTAAAAACTTCCCAGAGTCCAAGTAACAGAGGGACTTGAGAGAGCCCAAATCTTATGACCATGCAAACTCTAATAACTGTATGCGTGGACCATACACGCGAACAAATGTGTGAGCACATATGTGTATGCAGACACCCAATGTAGTATAAACTGAACCACATGCATGTGTTGTCCACGCCCATGCCTGTTTTTGGATTAAACCAGCCCCTTAAGAAAGAAACCAACAGTTGCAATGATGCACTATGCATACTGCTGCATTAGTAAAACATCATGGTACTGTAGATGCAGTTTTTTATATGTTAATAAATTATTAAAACATTGTTGAAATAGTGCAGGACTCAGATTCCATTAGAAAGTGCTGTAGTAGATGCTCATTTATCTCATATGAATATGGAGAGTACCCTCCAGGAACACGGTTCACTTTTTCAGAAAGACTGATGAAAGAAATGCTGAATGAGAGATTGCACCGAGTTACCGACGCTACTGGAACAGAGGCGAGCCCAGAGGTGACAACAGGACTTTGGCTCGCTTTAGACAAACAGAGAGTAAACACTCAGGTTGTGAAAACTATAATATGAATTTGGTCTTACATGAAAAAGGTTGGGTCAGGTCTCAAATCTCAGGCACTGGTGCGTCCTTGAACACATCAAAACAGTCCATGCTCACACATGCATTATCATGTGACGATATTGTAACTTTTTTCAAGCATTCTTCGGGGTGGATTACCTGTCTTTGCAAGTTGATTTTTATAGCGTATTGAAATGAACTGAAACCAACGTGACTGGAATGTAGGAACTCAATCTAAAGTATGCCTTGGAAATTGTGGCAAAATTGCGAAATATAAGCTCCTTGTAGTTAATGGGCTTAAACCAGCAGTATTGTGGTACAGTATCCCTCCCCTTTCCATTCCTCCTGATCATGTCTATACACTGCCAGTATATAGTAAACATGAAGAAACATTCTGTTTATCCTCTTTTCCTTGCAATGAAACCTGATGCGCTGCACAATATTTAGGAGAGTGTAATACCATTAGAAATAGGGTTGTAAGGAAAAGGAATATTTTCCTCCCATGGGAACTGTACGAATTCTCATACAAGTTTGGAGATAAAACAAATTGGTTGCTCTGAATTTTGTCACAAGTCCTGGTGGGATTATCCATGATAACTAGGTTTTGCTGCGCCTCTTTTCCCTCATTGCTGAATCCAAAATACCTGTCGGTGAGCCAGCATATGACAGGTTATTTTAAACCGTAAGGACACAGTTGAGCTTGTGGTAGACCGAGGAGACTATTTGCTTCGCTTCCTAGACACTCTAATCATCGTTTCCCCATGAGGGTTTGCCCTCCCCCAGGCATGAATTTCTCTAGTGCTGTCTGCAACTGATACAGGCTTCTGGTCTCGTGGTGTCATTGTGGATTTGGTAGTCTGAAGCCAAACATCTTTTTTGAGCATGCCGTCAGAAATACCCACAGCAACAGCATTCTGCTCTGCAAGTTAAGCACCTTCATGTTGTCACTTTATGAATGAATATCATCTTAATGATCATGTTTTCACATTTTGTTTCCTACAGGTGACAAAACTGTCAACGGTAAATTTTAAAGATATTAACCAAAGGGAGATCTAATTCCCCAGTAAGCCGTATTCAGACAGCATAAAATAGAAACGCTTTAAACAAGCGGTCCCATAATTTTAAGAGTTAATGCAAATTACTGTTAATGGAAAACAATGGATTTGTTGTCAAACACTTGAGTCCTTGGTGCAGAGTAAACCTTTCAAGATATGAGCTGAACAGCGTGAAACCTTCTTAGAAAGCAAAATGTCAGCCTGATGCATCGTTTGTTGGGGATTGATGACTAAAATAACAAAATTATATTTTCATCTGTGCGTTTTACTGTACATGGACCTTAATGGTGGTACATTATTAATCTACTTACCTTTTAAGTTAAACCAGTATCCCTTGGAAATACATCCACACTGGACAATTACACACCTCACAATTTGCATCCACTGCCAATGCGGGACGTAGTGTGACTTTTATGTATTTTAGTTCCCTAACCATAACCATGCCTGTATAAAACCCCCTAACCAAACAACAACCAAAAGTATTTGTCAAATGCAATGATGTGACTAAACTTAATCACTTGTGTACAATCAACTACTACAGTCACTATCTATCGCCAAATGATGCAACACAATGGTGATTGAGCCTATGGCCCACTGACGAAAGCCCTTGTATTTGCAGTATTACGACCCGGGTGTCGGGAGCGGGACTTTCCTGGAAAAATCACAAGCGACGCACAGTTAAGCTTTTAACAAGGCTTTTAACACAACAGACTCGCTCTTCAACTCACCTTTGTGTGAAGCAGCGTGCTGTTTTTTCCGGTCTCTGCTAGAATTGCGAGTAAACGGTCAATATGGCCGAACAAACAAAGAAAAGGTCGATGACTACCGACGATGAAACTGAAACTGAAGTGAGGTCCAAAAACACACCTGCAATTATTGCCATGGGTTCCATGAAAGACAACTAAATTAAAATCTTCGAGATTACAACTTTAACATTACGTTATTCATTTTCCAACAAGTATTTTCTTTGTGCAGTTAACAAAAAAATTAAAATACGGTGACACATTTGTAATTGTGCATTTTGACTATATATTTGATGTCTTTTAAATCTATTTATTTTCTTTTATAAAACTGCACTCATTGAGCATAAGCTATTTAAGTTCAAAAATGTAATTAAACCAGTGTTATACACAAAATATTGCATCAAAATAACTACTTTTGTTGTGCTAAATGTACCATAAAAATTAAGTTAATGCACACATTTTTGTTATATCAGCATTTACATATTGAATCTTTTCTGACATGTTTATCCATTTTTTTCTATTTAAAAGTGCTCCATTTTTATTGTACTAGATTTATTGAACAAAATAACAATAATTAAAGCAGTAAGATTTTTGACCATGTCAAATGCTTTGAAACAGTAAACCACTGTCAACACAATTGCTTCATAATGATCGGTGTAGTAACATCTCACCGCAAAGTGTTGATATAACTATAACAAAATAAAATGCTTAACACAAAAAAGCAGGGATTGTATGTGCTTGCAACAGATTAAGATGGTATGCTGGTTAAACAAACAAATGACAAGCACTGTTAGAAATACATAAGTGTAAATGGGACAAATGGTGTGGTCTCACCCACTTTGTCAGAGAAAAATGATACCATATGCTAGTGCCTCAATAATACTTGGCCAGTGACCTGCTTAGCACAACTGCGAAGTCAAACAGAATGAGTGTCTACAAAGAGTAGCAGCTTCAGTCCTCCGCCTGTGTCTTCACAGGATGAGTTCAGGCACAATATTGAATGTAACGAATGTCTTTGAGGAGAGACTGTCTGAAAGTGCGCATCTGCATATCTCCGTATGATAATTCTCATCTCATCCCTCTCTTTAACATTTTTTCCCTGCCGTCTGGTGAGTCCTGTGGGAACAGCTATAAACACTTTTGCCCTCACACCTGATTGGACAACACATTCAAGTGTACCCCTTTTTATAACATTTGCGGCCGGTTTCACGAAGACAGACTTTGATTGTGGCTTAAAACATCTACATTCATCCACTGCACAAAGCTATCTAGCTCTTGACTATCTTAAGTAGGACTAATTTGCCATGAATTCTGGGTAAATTACTTTTTTCAACCTACAAAACATGGCGGACCCAGCAATAACTCCCCATCAATCGTTCACCCCAGCAGAAAACTGAGAAAATTCAGCAGAGTGTAACAATAACAGATACAATACAAAAAACTTCCTGTAGCAAAAAAAGCTCAACCCAGAGCAGACCTGTAGCAGGACTTAATGTGGCAGGGCTCTGTACCCACTGTGATTTGACAGCACCCAATACACAGTGACTGTAGTTATACGCAGAAACGGAAGAAAATCGACTTTTTACAGTCCCTATAATTCAAGTGCTTTGGGGGATATAAAAAGATATTGTAATGTTGCCATGGAATCAGTAATTTAGAAGTGGGCTACAACTTGAGTCACGTTTTTTTTTATCTCTGTTTACATTTTGGCAAATTGTTGTATGCTGTAATTGCATTTTTTCCTCAGTGTTCCAATTGAAAGACACATTTCAAAATCATCCATATATGATGTACTATAAGAACAACAGCGAGATCACCCACAGACGACATCTCATTGATTTTCCTCTCCCTTAACTTCACTTAAAACCTGGAATAATGTTCCTGCACAGGCATTGTATTATACATATGAGAGATTTCTACCATTGCTTGCAGTGAAATGTTTTTCAAACTCATAAGTACCGTCACGCTCTAAGGCTGAGACTAAGGTTGAGTTCACAAGTCTGTTATCAGAGTCCTTTATCAAGTAATCATTCCTCCTTAGGCACAACCATAAAATATCTTCAATGATGATAGCACCTGAGGCACAAAAAGAAATATTATTTACCACCCAGTTAGTGTATTAAAATCACCCTCCAGGTTCAACAGCAGACGGTTATGTTCTTCTCTGTTAATCTCTACAATTATCCCACAACTTAAATACATATCCTCCTAATTAGCTGCATCAAGTTCTGCATTTGAAAGGTTTAAATACTGTTTGGATCCAAATAGCATTTCAGAGACTGATCAAGTGAGTGAGGAGTGGCTTTCAGAAGCATGTCTCTCAAATATTTGTTTTGAAGTGACATCAGTGAAATAGCAAGAGGCCTAGACAAGAGACTGAATAGACACCAGCTATCTGTGAATGCCAGACCAAAACCTCTCACAGCATCCGCTGGGAAGAAGTCAAAGGTCATGGACACACATACTTATCCTAAGGTCAAGAATGAACGTCAAAAAGGAATGATAATGTAAAATATGTAGTGTGTGATACAACATAATATTATATTATAGCCGTATTAAGTCAAAGAAGATCACATTTAATGAGGCCCTTTCCAACTCAATATTTGTCCTTCACAGAACTAATGCTAAAGACTTCATTTAACTGAACACAATAATACATTCAGATAACACTCATTATCATGTTAACTGAATGTTGAATAGTGAGTCACACAATCAAACTTCATCTCCCAACTTTAATTACATATTTACTGTAAGCATTATTTAACCAATTCATTCAATATTGTTGTGGTGTCTTCTTTGCTTGGTCTCTCTTACTTTAAGACACACACACATGTCGGTATACACACACACACACGCGGCGTGACCCCGGTTTTACTCCTCTTTTTTGTTTTTATGTTCAACTGTCCAGTGAGGTGTACGACGAAGCAAGTTCGACATAGCCAGGCTTTGTTTGCGTTAGCTGGCTCGATAAAATCTAAAACTCCAATCAGAGATAACGGGTATCACAATGGTGGTTATCAGCTTTCTCTGTTAACCAGGCTTTCTTCATCAGGTTCTGTGCGCTTCCCATAACAGGGGGCGTTTGACACGTCATTTGACTCTTCATGCCGCCTACTTTAGTCAAGAGGAACAGGTTGTTTTAATGGAGAGCTGTGAAGAATATAAAAAAATTAGCACGACAAAAATCAAATCTGTTGCTGCAAATAAGGCAAGAGAGGAATGCTGGCAGAAAACTGCTAATCATGTAAATTTGTAAGTGAATATATTTATTTAAAACTCTCGATGCCTCCCGTTTATTTCTAACGCGACAACTGCACATTGTAGAGCTCTTTGACTTTAAACTTGATATAGCAGATTTAAACATTATACTCAAGAACTGCATTTAGGTCTGATACTGTCCCATAATGAAGAATACGTGGAAATCACATTCGTTTTTGCCCAAATCAAAGTGAAATGAATTGTATTGATTGAATATTAGACCTATCTGTGATAAATGCCAATAGACTAATCAATTTTCTAATCAGTGTTCTATTACTTGTGGTACCAGCCGTGTAAAACGGACTTGGCAGCAAATCAAGACCAAGCATAAAAACATAATACAAAGTGGTGTGTAGTTGCTGTGCCTTCATCATTCTTTTAGTGTGTGGATGATATGCTGTGTTGTGTAAAATTTAAAGTGTTAATATTATTATACCATGGCGATCTAAACAGGTTAAAAGAGAGCCACGTTCATGACATTGAAAACTCTGGCTTTAGGCTCAACATACCTCGCTAACCCTTTAATCTTACTTCGTAGTACACCCCTTTTTGCCTATGTAAACACACTCACACACACACACACAAACACACACTAACAGCCACATGTTCTCTCCCTCTCTCCATCTCAGATTTGACGGATTTAGATGCTCAGTACTCACTAACCCGGGCTCAGCGTGTTAGGGCCGCCATGTTCCCAGAGACCCTGGTGGAGGGGGAGGCGGCCATGCCCGTCCAATCAGATCCTATGCAGCAGAGCAACGTCCAGCGACTGGCTGAACCCTCCCAGCTGCTGAAGACGGCTATCGTCCACCTGATAAACTACCAGGACGATGCTGAGCTGGCCACTAGGGCAGTGCCAGAGCTCACCAAGCTGCTGGCGGACGAAGATCCGGTATGCCGCTGTCACACACTGAATCACCTGGTTTCAGTCACACGTGTTCTATTCTACACAGTTATTTTCTCTACTCTCTAGGTTGTGGTGAACAAGGCGGCCATGATAGTCAACCAGCTCACCCGTAAGGAGGCCAGCCGCCGGGTGCTGGTGCAGTCTCTGGCCATGGTGGGTGCCGTGGTGCGTGCCATGACGACAGCGGCTGACATGGAGACAGCCCGTTGCGCAGCCAGCGTGCTCCACAGTCTGTCGCACCAGAGGGAGGGACTGCTGGCCATATTCAAGTCTGGAGGGATACCAGCACTGGTCCGCATGTTAAGGTAGAAATACAATACAACACACAATATATTGCGGATTTTGCCTTACCAGTAGTGGGGCTAAACATGGTGTTATTAAATTGTAAATAGTTCATAGTTCATGGCCTTGGGAGTATAAATATATCCTAGTAAATTCTTTAGATTTTAGCGTTGTGACATGGAGAAAAATGTGTGGAAGCCTGGTTGGACGGATCCTTTAAAGCTGAAATAACTGATTTTTGACCACATGGGGGCAGCAGCATGACACTGACATATCATCACCTTTTAAGCAAAACAGTTGCCTGTTTACACATTCAGCAGTTACAAAGCAACATTATCATTCATTTGGAGTTGTTTCTGGCCACCTGATGAATGTAAGTCCAATATTCATTCTTCCTTTAGCTCTGTTTTGTTCTGTACCAGCTCCTAAAAGAAATATCTGGCTCTTTAGCTGCTATATGCTCCACTATGTTCCCCACCTAGTTGTTAACTGTGTCTGTCTGCAGTATAGTGCTGAGCAGGCAGTGTACAGTGGGGTTTTGGAGCCTTTTTGCTGGAAACAGCTTCCTGCTGTGGCTGAAAACGAAGCTCTGTGAGCGACGAGAGTGAACCAGATCAGTAAAGTTGTGGGCTGTACAGCTAAACAATGAGCTGACATGCGACTGGAGCTGCAGATTCAGGTGATAATTCTGTAGGTTCATCATTACGAGAGACCCCTTTCACATTATGACATTATTTTCAGACTGCACAAGACACCCTCTCTACAAACATACACTGTGTGATAAAGGTTACAGTAGATCAACAAAGTTTAGCTGAGCTCAAAGTGGGGCAAAATTTAAAGTTTTTCAGATTGCCAGGTGGTGACCTTTTGAAAGCTTTCCACCTCCAATATGACAACCAGAGGCCAACTGAAATTGCTAGCCTTCAATTTTTGCACCAAATTTGGGGCCTCTCCAACCCCCAAGCAGGGCTGCAGAGTTAATCCCTTACACTGAGGCTTAACGGAGGAGGATAATACACAGTCATAATTGATTCAGGAGCTTAATTCGCACAGAAAATTAAAGAAAATTGAATAAAAAAATTGTAACTAAAAGAGCTTCACAGAGAGCTGCCCGTTTGGTGTGCATGACTTCCATGTATGCTATCAACATGCAGCCTCTCTCTGACCTTCTTCACCTCTGCCTGTTAATACACACTCTCCTGCCCTCGCTCTCCCTCTCTTTTATTTTTTCAGGAGGTTTGGTTTTCTTCTTTGCCACTGTCACCCTCTGCAACTTCCTGCATAATGAAGTCTTTATGTGTGTGTGTGTGTGTGTGTGTGTGTGTGTGGTACTGGGCGGTAATCTGGTTAGACACAGGAAAAAGGCATTATCAGAAAAATTGTCTCTGTCCTTCTCCAATGAGATCTTTTCTACAACACCCTCCAACTACGATCTGTGGATATAAGCTGAATATCAGATCAAATAATCTTTACTGTCATAATAATAGATTTATATATCTGCTCATTTCTATCTCTTGTTTTCCTATCTCTCTCTTCCGCCCTCATTCTGTTAACTGTCTTTGAATATATTTCTACATGTCTGATGCTTGTCTTTTTTAACTGTGTCTTTCCTGTCTCATTTGTGCATATACGCAGATGTAAGCTAGCAGTACACTGCAAACTAAATTGAATTTAGCATGTTCACTTTGTCAAAAAGGCATTTTTGAAACCAAAACAAAAGTCCAAATGTAACCCTGCCTTCTACACAAGTCTTCCAACCTAAATGACAAAACAGGCCACTTGCCTTCCAACCGATATGAGCGTTTTCCCATTTCCAACATCTCCTGTGTGGACACACACCATAAGAGTCTTCATGGTAGTGGCTCTGAGAGGCTGTACTTAGCTAAATGCTAAAGTCAGCATGCCAACATGCTCACAGTGACAATGCTAACATGCTGTTGTTTAGCAGGTATAATGTTTAATATGTTCACCGTCTCAATAACATTTGCTAATTAGCACTAAACACAAAGTACAGTTGAGGCTGATGGGAATGTCATTAGTTTTGCAGCTACTAGTCATAAACCAAAGTATTTGGCAAATTGGAATTTTGGCCTGATGATGACGTCAGAGTTATTACAATTGATCCTGTTGGGAACATAAATGTCTGTACCAAATATCACGGCAATCCATCCAGTAGTTGCTGAGACATTTCACTCAAAAAAATGGTGGAGTTCGAGGAAAAGTCAGCCCATCCAATAGTTGCTGATATATTTCAGTCTTGACACACCACAAAGTGGTGGACTGACCATCGACCGATAGACAGAGCAGAAAAAACGACATTGCCATCCTTAGAGCACGGTGGCTGACGGGGGCAAACGTGCAGCAACTTAAGAAAATACATGCAAATAGATGAAACACAAGCAAATAAAGGAAACATCTTCATCAATTTGACAACACATGCGCAGCATTTAGAAAACGCACTGCAAATACAGAAACGCTGAAAATAGAGAAACGACAACGGAAGTGTTTCCAGCCGATCCTAAAAGTGCTCAACACGGCTTGGCAACGCTTGTTGCCTCGGTTTGTGACTCATGAAGTTAGTTGAATCGGTCCGTGTGTCATCTCTTCTTGTTTATGTTGTGGATTTCTGTCCTTGCAGAGCAAAAAAGTGGAATTCTATCAGTCATTTTAAAGATTTCTGATCAGCCTGTATAATAATCATATCAGCATTATTAGGGCAGAATTATCCCGACGTATAGCCTACAGTAGGCCAAGCATTGTAATATGAGATATCCTCCACTGATGAGGGTGACGATGACCAGTACTGGGGTTTTGAGGGTGTTACAAATAGAACTGATTCACGTGTGCAGCGATCACTATCAGCACATGCACAGAGTGGAGCAGTAGCATAAGTCAGAAATCCACAACATAAACATGAAGAGATGATATACGAATCAGACTTCAATAACTTCATGAGTCCCGAACCGTGGCAACGAGTGTGCAGCATTTCTGTATTTGGAGCGCGTTTTCTAAATGCTGCGCATGTGTTGTCAAATTGATGAAGATGTTTTCTTTATTTGCTTGTGTTTTCTTAAGTTGCTGCGCGTTTGCCCCTGTCAGCCACCGTATTAGAGCCATCCCGCCAGCATGGCTAAAAAACAATTTGTACACGAACCCTTTCAATTAAAACCGCACCCTTTCTTCTCACAGCTAAAAGTCTGCAATGTCATTTTTTGGGTGCAGGTAATTACAGGTATAGTCACAAAACAGTTGGTTCAAAATGTTGCTGATCCATGCTAATGTCTCAGTGATTGCTTCACCAGGTGCTGACATTTACAAATTTTTGTATAGAGAAGCTCACTCACAAACACACTCTCACACACACACACACACACACACACACACACACACTCTTGCCTGTTCAACTGCTCAATGATGTAGGATGGTGCTGCGAGCAAACAACACTGACTACAAAAGATTCTTCACCCATTGTCCGACAAACTCGTTTGGAATGAGACATTGGTGGCTGATGGCTGAGGTCACTAAAGGTCATACATTGCTTAATGCCCCTTGAAATTCATTTTATGGAATCTCTCTCTTTTTCTTCTGTTTATCTCCCTCATGCAGTTCACCGGTGGAATCTGTCTTGTTTTATGCCATCACCACCCTCCACAACCTGCTGCTGCACCAAGAGGGGGCCAAGATGGCAGTTCGTCTTGCTGATGGCCTGCAGAGGATGGTTCCCTTACTGAAAAAGAGTAACCCCAAGTTCCTGGCCATCACCACTGACTGTTTGCAACTCCTGTCCTACGGCAACCAGGAGAGCAAGGTGAGGAGAGCACCTTGACATTGGGAAGCAGATCCTTGTTGTGTCCACTTATTTATTACAGATATTATACTTCCTACTTCCTGTTTCGTGTCAGCTGATCATCCTAGCAAATGGTGGCCCAGAGGGTCTGGTGTTCATCATGAGGAACTACAACTATGAGAAGCTACTGTGGACCACCAGCCGCGTTCTCAAAGTGCTGTCTGTCTGTCCCAGCAACAAGCCAGCGATAGTAGAGGCTGGTATGTCCACAACACTGAACATGAACGTAGAACATTCAGATGTTTGTATAGTATGTTACTGTATTTTTACATCTCTGCTCAGGTGGTATGCAGGCTCTGGGCCAGCATCTTACAGGTTCCAGTCAGCGTCTGATCCAGAACTGTCTGTGGACACTCCGCAATCTATCAGATGCTGCAACCAAACAGGTATGTATTGATTCACCCACTACTACTACTGAATGCTGCTACTACTACTATTACTACCACTGCCAATGCTACTACCACTACTAGTACTAGTACCACAAGTACTGATTTCCCACTCTGCCTGGGCACAAACATAGCTGTAGTGGATATAGGAGGTTGCTTGACTACGTGTTCAGATACATGTAAAGCCGCACAACCCTAACCTTTGCGTAAGGGCACCTCGGCAGTGCCCAGGAGGTGAACTGACACCTCTCTAACTACCAGTCCACACTCCAAACTGTGGTCTGTGCTGGATTTGAACCGGCCACCCTCCGGTTCCCAAGCCAAGTCCCTGACTGAGCCACTGCCACCTGAATCCAAGTTCCAGGTATTCCTGGGGGGGATGGAACGAAACAGTTCAGGACTGGTGTTTAGTTAAGTACTGCCAGGAAGTGTGTCTCAATAATATACAGTCAATTTTCTTTCTTTCATTAAGGAGCGGGGCAGTCAGTGTAACCAAATGCCAATATTTCAATATTTTTCTCGAGAAGGAAAAAAAAAGCTTAGAAATTATAGCACTGCTGGTCTTACTCACTCTTTCCTCCATTCTGTCAACCTCCTACTGTGGATGGGGCCCTTCTATGAAGTTATTGATACTAATGTTAAATTTTTACATTAAAACTTGAGAACATCAATGTTCGCCACACTTACTGCTTAGTTGTATGTCCCACAGCCACACTTGCCTACCAAAAAGGCTTTAAATATGACAACGTTTAGCCCAGTGTTGCCTTTTTAGTGGCTTATATCCAAAACGTTCTGGTTTCTAAAACACAGTGGAAAAGCAATGCAGAACCAAAGCCTCATTGCTTAAATGTTCAGGTTATGGGAAGTTCCAGGTTACGGTTTGTTAAGTCCCCATGGTGGAAAAGGCTTTTTCAATGCATCTTGTGTGTGTGTTGACACAGTGCTGAAGAATAATAGGGGTAATAAGGAAAGGCAAAGTAGTGATACTGAACACTTCAGGTCCTGATTCAGACCAAATGGCAGAAGAAATTATGTGTTGCTGATGCTGGCTACAAGGTGAGAGAGTGAATGTGGGACTTGAGAGGGTTTTTAAAGGCCACCCAACAAGTGCCAGAACTCAGGGAATGATGAGGTGAGAAGTTACAGGTTACCTGCAAAATACAGCATATAGAGCAGTATTGGACATAACAATGGGATGTGTTGGCTTTTACTGAGAAATACTGAACAACATTCTATTTTTATCCAAGAGTGCATCATTTACATGTTCAAATTGTAAAACGTTTCTTCCGCTACCGGTCATCTTCTTCAGCCCAAAAACGTGAAGAAATTAATTACATGTATTAGACACAGTATGAGATGGAAATGGAACTATTTATCTGTTTGTTTGTTTTTTACTCTCAGTGGCTGAGACTGTGTTTCTGCTAACCCTGCTGTGTGGAGGCTGTGCTTAAGCCAAGCTATTACTGCTTGTTCATTTGTTCTCTCTCTCTGTCTGTCTCCACTGGTCTCTGTAGGAGGGGTTAGATGGTCTGCTGCAGATACTGGTCACCCAGCTGGGCTCCGATGATGTCAACATGTTAACCTGTGCAACCGGCATCCTGTCCAACCTCACCTGTAATAACTCACGCAACAAGGTAACTATGATGAGATGGCACCCTACATGGCCAAATGTGTGTGGCCGTCCGAACATTTCCGCTGTATGCAATAGTTGAATCTATAACAGTCCCCACTCTTCTGAATTAAATAGTCAGTTTAAAGGTGTTATTGATAACATTTTTATGTAGATGAATAATTTAAAAAAAATAGTACATCCACACAGCTTTTAGAAATGTGCAGAATCAAAGTATGGCTTTTCCTAAAAAAAAAATATTATGATTGTGAATTAATCATTCTAAAAAATTTGACAGGTCCAAAATAAATGTTTTGTTTATCTCGTTCCCGTTTCTAACAAGGCTTGTGATCCAATAGTATAACGCCGTTGGTATCACTTGGTATCTCTGTGTAGTCAGTGGTTAAGGGTCTTAGTAGTTGCCAGTCAGCGTAGAAGAAACGGAAAGTTTGACGGTAAGCGCTTCACTCTGGTACCAATCCCAAGTGCTCAGCAACAAAAGGAGGAGCAGGACCAGGGTGAACACTGGTTTCAAGGGCTGAAAAGCCGCGACGAGGTGGCCACTTTTCTTCTTGACCGCTAAGCTGAAGCTGAGGTTTCGTTAGCTAACTGGGAAGCTACACCGACACTGTCTCGTCAGATCGACGTGCACGACATAAATGCACATAATCACTACTGGTTCAAAATGAATTCATTACCGAACCATGAAAGATTCACCACTTGACTGCAGAGTGAGAGTCTGTCTGACTCTCACTCCACTGGACCATGAAATATGCAGGTTGTGCAACGAACTGGCAACCACTTGAGGCGGCATGTGCTTCGAGCAACAGCGGTGTTGTGATGTGATGCAGTGGAAGGGGGAGGGGGGAGTGGGCTGAATGTTATCAATGTCACCTTTAAGTCAATTTTTACCCACAGCGCAGTCATCAGTATGAGATGCTATATCAAGATTTTGATTCTGTAACTTCTTATCACTTTCTACATGATCAGGGGAAATCCCTGCACTCATGTGCTGACACGCATATGTGTTACCACAGTTACCTAAAGATAAAATGTATGTAGAATGCTCATACCTGTACATTATTTGATGATCAGCTTTTGAATTCACACACTGTCGTAAAACTCTGCGGTAGATCTGCTTTGCTTTCACACCACAACCACACCAGAGTTCAGTTGCAACCAGACCAGCTGGTTTAATCTGCAGCAAAATTGGACTGACAGCTTTTTAAACAGCCCAAACAAACCGACCTAAATGGGAGAATGCACCAGAGTTAATCTTTTCACTGTGTTTTGAAACTAATTTGCGAATGCATATTTATGCATGTTGCATAAATGTGCATATAAACACACCTTACTGAACGTTCACAGAAACTCCTTTAGGAATAGAGGTTCTGAGTGCCATGCAGAGCTTTTAAAAGCTGGTCACGATTTGTCGTCTTCCTGTGTGTTGATTATTCTTGTTTGAATTTATTTAAAAAACAACCAAGTAAAAAAAAACCTATACATCTCTTGGGGGTATGTGTGTGTTTGTGCTACAGTATTTAGTTAATGAAAGATTCCAGGTCCTGTGTACACTTTTCACCTCAGACAATCCAAAGGAAAATCAATTTACAAAAGCAATATATTACATTGATATTGACTGTTTTCTCTTCGCTTTTAAGCCTGGACACACACATACACACACACACACACACAGTATACACACATAGCATTTATTTATTGTTGTTTATTCTCTACTTCGTGTTTTAAAAATGGATTTCTGTGGATTTAGGTTATACTTTCATGTTGGAAATGAAGCTTCACCCCACACCTGACGAGTAATTCCATTCTCCTCAACCTGTGATCCCTCAGACTCTGGTGACTCAGTATGGCGGCGTGGAGGCATTGATCCACGCTGTGCTCCGTGCCGGTGAGAAGGAGGATGTTGCTGAGCCGGCTGTCTGCGCCCTGCGTCATCTCACCTCCCGCCACCAGGACGCCGAGCTGGCCCAGAATGCTGTGAGGCTGCACTACGGTATCCCAGCTGTCGTCAAGCTGCTGGGGCAGCCACACTACTGGCCTGTAGTAAAGGTGAGGGGTAGCAGTGGTTTGTATTGGTATACTATTACCACATAATGCAAATGGTAATTGAATCAGCTTCAGTGGGTGAGATGGAAAGGAAAGGAAAGAGGAAGGGAAGGTAATGGAAAGGATGCATAGCACTGATGGTGTTCATGTGATGTTAGCCAGTCTGAAAGGAAGCAATGATACAGAGGACAGTACTTCAGCTTTAGCACTGCTGCAGTGAGACAAAAATACAAAACACACACACAAATAGTATATATAGAAAGAACAGCCAGAACAGCACCCACAGACAAGCAAACGCACACCATGACACATGTCCCATCATGCTTCACTTCCAAAACACTTCAGCTATGACAACACCCACTGGTATGCTGTGTCCCTGGAGAGACAGACCGATAGATAAAGAGACAGAGACACTGAGAGCTCCAGAGACAAAGCTGGTTGTTTTGTCTCTCAGTGAGGAAGAGAGACTGAGTGACAGAGAGGACTGACAGTAGCTGGGTCTATTAATAATAATTTAACCAGTCTAAAGCCCTGCAAACAGTCCCTAGAGGTTCGTTAATGTACAAAACAAAAGTGTTGGGGAAAATGAATAGCATACTGACAATATAGCTATAGAGCCTTATAATGGAGCCCGGATTGTGCCAACAGAATAATTATAGACTAATAATAATAGCTAATTATAATCAGTTAATTAACTGATAAATTTGACACAACTATATTAATTACATTTGCATTATGATAATTTAATGAATGTTTATGTCGCATTCTTCAGCTGTCCATCTCACACACATCGTGTAGAGCAGATAAGCTTCAATGCAGCTATCCACACTGGCCATGTAACACCTCACATTTCACTCGTGCTTTTAGGTGCGTAACTGCTACCTGAAACATCTCCTTAGGCTTCAAATCTGTTTTCTTCCATTTTAAGTGTGAAACAAATTCCTGAAGGCCGCAGCTTGTTCTCAGACCAACAGTGCAAAACCTTGTAATTATTTGCTTTACTGTTACATCAGACAACAAAGAAGCAGCAAATTCTCACAATTGAGAAGCCAGAACCAGTGAATTTTGGAATGTTGGCTTTAACAAGTAAAAATTCCACACAGAGAAATTCTAAAGAGTATACTGCCATAGCAGCTCTGTAAGGCTGTACGTAGGCACAGAGGTGCTTTGAGCTAAATATCAGCATGCTAACATGCACACAATAACAATGTTTACCATATTCATCATCTTAGTTAAAGGTATAATGAGTAGGATTTGTTGGTTGCTGTTTGTAAACACAACATTCAAACTGGGCCCCTCCTCCCCGGCTCGAAGCACACATGCTTCTGGTGGTCCCACATGCTTATGATCTGGCAACTGGTCGCTACATTTTTATAGAGTCCCGAATCTCACACCCTGCACGCTGGCTTGGCTGGGGGGCTACACACCACTGCCTAAAGGTTGACGCCCAGAAATGTCCCGAACACAGTAAAATAAGAAAATACAGGCAGAGGGCAGGGTCTCTGCAGATACAGACACCACCACACGCTTCTAGTGGGTCATGAGTGATGATTGAGAGGGATTATTTTTGTATGAGTCTATATGTTGTTTTTTTTAGGAAAACATTATTCGTTACACCTTTAAGCATGCTAAAAATTGCTAACTTGCACAAAACTCAATTTACAGCTGAGGCGCACCGACACACCTAGGCAGCCATCTGTGGCACCATCTTGGAGTAGCGCTACAGGAAAAGTAAAGGGGTCATTAAAGTAAATAGGATTACAAATGCGGATACATGTGGTGTGTTGATGACCAGTGGGCACAGAAACAAAAAAACTCAAGTAATTTATAATTGAATAAAACATTTTCTTTTTATGAGTAGCCTAACTTATTTAGACAGTTACTATAAATGATGTGTCTAGTAGTGATTATATCATAAGACTGGAAATAAAGGGGGGGAAAACCGAGCAAAAACAGCCGATGATTCGACGCGTTAATTGGTTCTGCTAGAGTTATGCATTTTGTGTCAAAATTGTACCTTTTCTGAGTCAAATCAACAACCAACTTTCAGGAGGTTGCTGCTGCAAAAAACAGGATTTTGCACCTTACTGAATAATTTCACCTGCAGCCGTGTTTGACACGGTGTCTCTCCGCTGTGCAGACCTCTGCAGAGCGTAAATCAAAACTGGCCACCGCCTGAATGGCCAAATTGCTTTTCGATATCTGCTAATGTAGGAAAACAAAGAAAGGCTCATGGCTGCATTTAATTCACCAATTAATGGCTTCACAACCACAACAGAGACTAACAAACAGCAGGGACAGCATGTTGGACAAATCCATGGTGGGCAGATAAACACTGCTTAAAGCCATTATTTATTCAGCAAAGCAATTTCCATCTTACTATTTTCAGGAGGAAAATTAAAATTAAATAAAAAATTAAAATATGCCACTTCCATTCAACTCTTGCAAAGTGTTGTGCCATATAGTGAAGAAAATACTACAGATCAGCTCTCTGTGCTTCTTCTGTGTTAGTGGTGTCTCCTGTGGTCTGAAGAACAAGAGGATACTGGGGTTTACATTGGAGCTAATAGCTATTTGGTGACATTTTTTCATACAAAATATTTTACAGTGTAAGCACTTAACGCATGTTTGGCCTTAAGCTAAATCTGGTTACTCCTCAACCCAGTTTCTGAACACACAAACACAGAAATCCACATGCAACTTGATTTGCTGTTATTGCCTATATTCATTCCAGTTGCATTACAAGGCTTCACTTTGTGCAGTGTGTGTGTTTGTGTCTGCTGATCCAGAAGACACTTAAAGGCTCTTCACTCTCAGTCTAGCATGATTCAGATTTTGGCATTTAGATGAGCAAATTAGACTTAATGTTTTAGTAAAAAGACTTAATCTGCTCTGGGCACTACTGCCCCCTTCTGGGAAGGTCAACAAAATAACAGGCGGACTGGCAGGAAAAGCCACATACTGTATCTATAGGGCATTGATGCATTGAGCAGTTTGGTATATTTTATTAAAGGATAAGATTATCATTGTTCAATATTCTTCTGAAGGCCAGAGTATGCTTGAAATGATCTTTCAAATAGGGATAACAGTGCACTTTCAGACAGTCTCTGCTCTAAGGCATTAATGGTGTTCAGCGTGGCTGCACACTCTTAGTCTTGTTCCACAATGATTTGAATACAACTTTCTGACTTTACCACCCTGTCTGTGGTGCTCAGCTCTAAGCCCACTGGTTCCTACTGAAGGCGTAGATCTTTAAAAACACCTCACTGATATGTAGTTACATTTTTTTAAAGGCTTAGTAATCTAAAACAGCTGGCCACTGTAGTTTTTATCAAATGTTATTCAAGATAGGATATATCAGTGTAGCAAATATGGCAACTCCAATTTGACATCCTTCACAGAGAACTCTGACCTCTGGGTCAAGAAACGGCCCTGCAATGACTCACGGAGGACACTAATGGATGGTTCAGTGGCAAATAGCCAATTCAGAATCACAATCAGGTTTATTGACAAGTAAGTTTTCACATGCAAGGAATTTGCCTTGGTATATATCATTTAATTAATATAATAATATGTGTTGAAAGCACCAATGTGTTTTTACGTTTTGAAAGATTGTGCCACCCCTCTCATATGCCTCACAATGGTTTGGTCCACAGCCTACCATCCGCCAAACCTCGCACGCGTTAGCCCTTGAACAAGCTGGTACGGGTTTTCTTTATACACATGTAATATATTATTAACCTTTGGTGTCCCCTTCAGGAATTGCTCTTGTGAATTTTTTATGTTTAGTGCTTCAGGGTGGATAGAGAGACAGAGTCTGGCCTGTCTGCTTTGTGGGGATTCTGTCTCTTGAAAAGCCTGTCATCACTGTGGTAGGGGAAGAGGGCCTCCAAGGTGGGCAGTTGTGGAGAGCTGAGGTGAGGGAGGCGGAGCTGGTAGGTCAGAGCTGGTGGATTGAATCACTGGGGATGGTGTCAGGACTGTCCCATTGTCTTTCAAAGCAACAGTAGAACTCATTTAGTTTGCTTGCCAGGTGCAAGTCGTTAATGGAATGGGGGGCTTTAGGTTCGTAGTTCGTGATCTGTCTGAGCCCCTTCCAGACAGAACTAGAGTCGTTGGCTGGGAATTGCTGTTGGAGACCTTAACTGTCTGAGTTTGGCTGTAAACCAGGGTTCGTCATTGTTATAACTCACCATGGTACATAGCAGTCCTCACAGAAGCTGATGTGTGACACAGCCTCTGTGAACTCACCAAGACTGTTGGTAGCAGTCCTGAAGACATCCCAGTCAGTACAGTCCAAACACACCCAAAAATCCTCCATAGCTTTATTGTTCCACTGCTTTGATGTCCTCACAACAAGTTTAGAGAGCTTTAATTTCTGCCTGTATGCAGGAATCAGGACCATGACGTGGTCAGAGTTACCCAGTGCAGCGCAGGGGACTGCTGACTGTAGTGTAACAGTGATCCAGAATATTCTCCTCTCTGGTCGAGTATGTAATTAGTTGTCTGTATTTGGGGAGTTCATGGCTGAGATTTCCTTTGCTAAAGTTACAGAGAACAATAACTAAGGAGCCCAGGTTTGTCCGCTCCACACACAGCATCTGGTCGGCAAGCATGCACTGTGCCTCCTACAGGTTGGCCTGTGGTGGAATGTAAACACCGACCAGAATGAATGAAACAAACTCACGGGGGGAGTAGAAGGGTTTGCAGTTTATGAAAAATGTTTCCAGATCAGGAGAACACTGCTGTTGAATCACTGACACATCATTACCCCAGCCACTGTTAGTGTATAAACAGATACCTCCACCTTTCATTTTGCCGGAAAGCTCTGTGTTGCGATCCGCTCTGACGAGCTGGAAGCCTGCCAGCCGCAGCGCTGCAAAGTCCAGTATCGATCCACACAGCCACGTCTCCGTGAAGCATCAAACGGAAGATGAAGAAAAGCCTCTGTTTTTCCCCTCCAGTAGCCCAGGTTCATCCAGTGACTGCACGTTGGAAAGAAGTATTCCCAGCAACATTGTGCGAAGTCTGCGTCGGTGGAGACGCACAAGCGCACCGAAATGTTTCCCTCTCCTCCGTTGTACTGCATGGTCAAAGGTGAAGGCACCTTTGACCAGAATGTCCAAAAATTCCACTAATGATAAAAGAAAAGTGGGAAATAAATCCGCTGGTGTTGTTTCCCTGATGTTCATGAGCTCTTCTCTGGTGAAAGAGCTCATGAACATGAAACAGAAAACAATGTGCATCAACACAGCGAGACAGCCATCCGCAGCATGAGCTTGACATAAATGTATGACAGGATAGGCCTCACACTAACCTAATACTCCCACATTCCAAAATGTGGCCTGGAAGTTCATCACACACAATGTGGAATCATGAAACAAGGAACAAGGGAACTGAGTTTGCAATGCAAAATAAAATTTACATTAATTGATATCTTCTGTTTAAAGCAGCTCAATGGAACTTTTCATTTTGTGTTGATTTTGGAGGTCCCTGTGGACAAAAGCGGTAGTGTTTACCTAACATTAGGTTACATGTTCCCTCTGTTTCACTCCCCGCTGCAAGGAGACTACTTCTTCGGGAGGAGAGCGGACAGCAGCTCTGGAGACGGACCTTCAGTTAGTGGCTAAAGGAGCTGGAATTTAGCCAGAGCAAACCCCAGCGCCGTTTCGTGTGATTTCGCGGAAAAATCCAGCCCGGTGGCAGGCATTAAGAATAACTATTAGAGACTAATTGAAATAACCAATCTTCTCATTTGCTTATGTAGCTCATGTAGAGGCATCGGTATTAAATTGAGACTGTTTTATAACCAGTTAAAAACTCCATAGAGCTGGTTTAATTAACCATATAGGAAGAATGTGAAGCTTTGGGTCAGTATGCTGATTTTGATACAGAACTAATATAAACTGAACCAACAGGGAGAGTTTACACAGATCTGCCAGTGTCAAAAAGACAAAGATGGGGTATGTTTATGTTTGGTCTTGTTTAATAGATAAAAAAAAAGAATAAATGTGAATATATTTACATAACAAGTGAACTAATCACAGCTTGCAATTCATTCATTCACTCATTCATTAATTGTTCATTGCTGTATTCATTGCATTCATCCAATGTTGCATTTATTCAGTCATTTGCATGTTTAGTAGTTAGTAGCTGTGTGTGTAGTTAGTAGTTTAATAAACCATCATTTATAAAGAACTTGATTGTGTTTGTCTGTATGAAGTATTACTGTCAATGAACTCAGTAGCAACCTTTAGATTGAGACTAAACTAATAAATTGGCTATTTTCCCTTTTCTTAAGGTGGTCCCCCAAGGTGAATTTAATGCGAGTAAAATTCTGTTATTTAGTATTTAGTACATAATTTAATACCCTTTAAGGCATTATTGCTAAATCATTCTTTGGATACACACATGCAATACTTGTTAGTAGGACACATTCATTGTTGGTGTGGTTCTTTTCATGGGGTTTGTTGACAGTAAGAAAAATGCAGAATAAAAAAATACTAAGATCTTTGCATAAACTCAGATTCAAAATTCCGCTAGCACCCACACTTTTATATCTGCTCTCTATCTCTCTCTTTGTCACTCTCTGTTACCTACTACAGTGAAATGGGCTCTTTTCATTTTGTCCCTCTCTCACTTGCACACACACACACACACATACACACACACACACACACGTACACACACACTTGCTCTTCTCTCTTTCAGTCGGACAGCCCTGCCAACTCAGGCAGATTATATTAATGATCTGGGGTATTGGAGTTTAATGATGTGGAATGGAGAAATGGACAATGTGACTTTATAAGGAAGCTTTACAGAGTAGGTGAGAGGCAGAGAGAGAGAGAGAGGGAGAGGGAGGGAAGAGGGATGGGAGGGAGAGAAGCAGTAAGGGAAACGGTAAGTTGTGCTACTTCTAAATGTTTAAAATATCCTCAGATATAATATCATATCAATTTCTGCCCCCTGGCTGTCTTTGATCCAAATCTAAACCAGACTTGTTCAAAACCAGTGCCGAATGTCTTTTGTAATTTTTCAATTTATTGTCGATGTGATACCTGAGTTTTGGTTCAGATACCAAAAAAATACTTTTTTTACTAGACCAACACACTGGCCTATTTATGTGTTGCACTCTCTAATGACACGAGTGGATCTCAACACATTTACACTGGTAGTGGAAGCAGAGATGTTCGAGTTGATCACAGTCGGCAGATGAAGGGATCCTTTGTGAATGCGGAAGTTATCCAGTCTGTCTTGTGGCAAAAGCACTGAAAAAATAAAAAGATTTTCATACATTACATTATTTATTATTTTACATTACATTACTAGTTATTGCACAAGTTTACAAGTGAGATGCCACTGAGACCTGTCACCAGAGGAAACTGACTGGACTGGCATCTGATTTCTGCGTTTTTCTTTTTTTCACCCCTTTTTTTAGGCTTAAAAGTGTTCATTAAAACAAACTTAAATTTTGTGAGGGGCTGTACCTGTTGCATCATGATCAAAGATTCACAATATTGTTTTGATAAGAATTTCTTGCCAATTTCTACTGCTAATATGACTATAAGGTTAACTATTCATACCATGAGGCAAAGACTTAGACTGCATTCAAAACACAACAAGGACCCTCAATTAATTACAAAATACATTTGTAGATATTTGACTACAATGTAACGTTGCCAAGCAGCCAAAAGGACAATAAACATGAACAGACAGTAACACTGAGCTGACTTATCTTAACCAGGGGATTCTTCTGTCATTTTCCATATGACAGTTCATTCTTCTTCAGTTCATTATACAGTACACACAGTACATCTCCCTCATAATTTGAGTGGTCAGTTAGTATTTTAAAACTTAGGTGGATTAGAAAAATGACTAGATGTTCACTATTAAAACTAAGCAGGCTAAGTGATTCATTCTCTCCTCAACGCTATCTCTTTATACTGTCAGCGAAAAAACACCTGGAGTTCCGTTGGCCCGTGGTCTGTGGGTACCGGTCCAGTCAGCCCAGTTTGACACCCAGCTGGTCACAGAGAAAAGTTGACACGACTCGCTGCACACAAAGACCCAATGTAGCTGCTCCAGTGAGAACATGAGAAAGGGCGTAAATAAACTATTCATTCAGTTACTGTAGACTTCATCAATTCATATATACCTGACACTGAAAAGCTTATACCTATAATCCTGTTACTTTTGTTTGGCCTGGCCCCCTGGCCTGTGCTGATAAGTCTGGGGGCTTATGTACTTCGTCTTACAAGCCGACCTTACTTGCTCACCTTACTTTGTGGAATTTAAACATGTTTTTCTAGAAAATCCCTATTTTTCATTGAACCAACAAAGCCAAGACCACATACTGCTCACATGTTCAATGTTATGTCTAAAAATGTTTAAAATTGGAAAAAGTTGATTTAAATCAGAAACTATCCGATCAAAGAGTAAAGATTATGAATCTGACCAGACATACAGTGCCAGCTTTAAGTACTTCTTGGTGTTACACACACATTTCGGTCAGTGCCGGTACTGGTTGGGGTCAGGATCGTTGGGTCATTTGATATGCAGATGCTGGGAATATGTGCTCAGGTCTCAGGTCTTAAACATGAGAATGTTTGGAGCTAAAAAACAGGCTGTAGACCAGAAAGTCTTTCAAAACCTTCACGTAAACATTTCCTCCCCATGATTTCTAAATTTCCCTGCATTTGTAATGTGTTTACATTTTTGGGGAACTTTGCCAACATGCTTTTTCACTGATGCTGTTCCCTCTGAAATGCCTGCAGGGTTACAGACTATGCATGTAGTGCTTTAAAAGTAAAATCAGAGCTTTTCTGAGCACTGAGACAGCACTGAGCTCTTGTGGATGTCCGGATGCTTGGAGTTGGCCCAGCTGTCTCCTCAGCAGTGAGCGAGCGCTCCATCCATGGAAAGCTGTTAGATCTTTTCCCTCTCACCCCTGTGGTTTTCTTTGATATGAAGCACTCACTGGTTGGTAAACATGAGTGCAGTACATGCAGTTTGCTGAAGTTCGAAACAGTAACTGTCACTGCCATTTGGAGGCACCACATGTAAAGTTACCTTTAAAGCTGACCCAAATTGAACCTGGAACGTCTTGTTGAAAAAGTTCTTTGATGTCTGTCCTCTCCTCAGGCAACAGTTGGTCTGATCCGGAACCTGGCACTGTGCCCGGCCAATCAGGCACCGCTGAGGGAGGCAGGTGCTATTCCACGACTGGTCAACCTGCTGCTAAAGGCTCACCAGGACACACAGAGACACGCGTCCTCTGCACAGCAGACATACCAGGTCTGTCTGTCTGTCTGTCTGTCTGTCTGTCTATGGCATGTGTTGTTTAACAAATTCATTACAGCAACCAAACGTTACAATGCAATAATATTACTAAAAAAATTTGAACCAAAAACAATAACAATTAAACTGTATAGAGTCATAAGCTTGATATTACAACAGGTGGAGCTATAAAAAGGTCTTAAGAAAGATTCCCCATTTATTGTAATACTTAGTCGGCCCATCAGGGAGAAAGATACCTTTTCATATGCACCCGTTCTAGTGTTCTGGAGATGCCAATTTGTAAGTGATTTCGTTTTATCCTAAATCTCCTTTTGTCTGTGAGGTTTGCTTGTACAAGTTTTCTTAGTAAGATTCGGCAAACCATCTTAACGGCACAAAGTTGTCTTGAATTGCAAGTTTGAACTTGATGAGTACCACCAGTTCATGAGGAGGGGCATGTAAGATCAGATAAGATAATAGAGGCTGTATCGTATACAGGATGTACGAGAGAGTTCATCGTTAGCATAATTAACTCCCCCAAATTGCTATATAAAAATGTCACCAAAGAGTAAAAAGAAGAATTTCAAACTGCAGAACTTTAAGTCCTGCTATCAGAAATCAGCAGACGAAAACAACATATTTAGCAGTGTCATTGGTTGTATTAGGTTAGCTTGTTTATTTCTTTCTTGAGAGCCTTTGTTTTTCTCTCTCTCTGTTATCAGGATGGTGTTCGTATGGAGGAAATAGTTGAAGGCTGCACAGGAGCCCTTCACATTCTGGCCAGAGACCCCATAAACAGAGGAGAGATCGCCAGCATGCAAACCATACCACTGTTTGTACAGGTACACTCACATCCATGCTACAACATGCATCTGACATGAAGACATCAGGGTGCACAAACTACAGAAACTGCTGACATGACATGAGTATCATGAACCTCGGGAGCCAGATTGTTTCTGCCTTCTTCTTTCTGAACAGTTTGCAGTGGACACTTAAAGTTGTTTAAGGAGGAGGAGGTAGAAATCTGGCTGTCATTGGTGAAATTCTACTTCTTGCTTGAAGACATTTTGCCCATCTCATGCCTGATATTTGGGATGGATAAGAATCTCCTCCAACCACACACATTCATTTTTACCAAGGGCCTATCTGTGGTTTTAACTTTGGTAATGGCATTTTTTGACGGATGACCAATATGCACAGGTGTGTATGTATGCACCTGCTCTTCTGTATGCACACACAAACACACACAAATAGCTTGATTCAACATATATCTGGTTATACAATTTGCCTAAAACAGGACATCTATCAGATTAATTTATCTCTGATGAAAGTAAACAGATGTTTTAGTACATTTTATTTTATTAGTATAAATCTCCCAAAAACCACTTGTACTTTGTTTTTTAATCAGCTTATGAACTTGTAGCCAGATATTTCACTGTGACATCAGAGCTCATCTGAGAGCCTGCAGCTCACCTGCCTGTGTGTGTCTGATATTACTGATAAAATGATGTATAGAGCTCATAAACCAACTAATCAGTTAGACATGACCTGGCTAATTTACCCTATATGTAATGTCCAGAATATAATGATCCATACAAATATAACTCAACTCCTGATCCACTCATGAAAAGGGGGAGGGGTAGAGATGTTGTTCAATAACTATTAATCCTACATCTAAGTAAGTCAAAGATAATAAATGTTTGGATTGATTACAGAATACCTAAGCTGTTACTGACACTTTGGTTCTTCTTTAAAAGGATCTGATGTCCTAATTTGCTTTTCGGGGGGCACTGAGGGGCACAGTGATAAAATGACATGTCTGAGCAATGATCACAAACTAGCCAACAACTTAAGCCTAAAAAGGGACAATTCAGCAGCACCTTTATATTGGTAGGAACATGTCTCTACCATCCATAGCTAAATCTTACGCTTATCAAACTTACCATGAGT
>NTHP01000136.1:616031-632702 GCA_003416845.1 Oplegnathus fasciatus | reverse complement strand
TGTGGTCCCGCTAGAAGAAACACTGTGGATCACCAAAGTCTTTAGGGTTATCCTCTGGGAACCATGAGACCAAATTTTATGCCAATCCAGTCCTGCTAGATATGGAGATATTCTTCTAGATAACTGAACATTTTTGGCTACTGGTGGCAGTAGTTGAAAAGTCAGGGGTTCACCAAAGTCATTGGGCTTCCACAAAATTCCATCCAATATTTGTCAAAATATTTCAGTCTGGATTGGAGTGGGGGACTGTCCAACCGACCGACATTGCCATTCCTGGAGTCACACACTAGCGCAGCTAATAAACAAGACTATAATGAATTGTTTATGTGTGTGTGCGTGTGTGTCCAGCTGCTGTACTCGTATGTGGAGAATGTGAAGCGAGTATCCGCGGGCGTCCTGTGCGAGCTGGCCCTGGACAAACAGTCTGCAGAGCTCATTGATGCAGAGGGAGCATCGGCGCCCCTCATGGAGCTGCTGCACTCCAGCAACGAGGGAATCGGTACGTTCCTTTCTCCTCTCCTGCTTCAGAGGCACATCTCAACAAACAACTAGATATTGCCTAATATGTGCTGTTTTATGCACATATTCAGTTTGCGTATTAAAAAACCTTAGTGGAACTGCTGGAAATTTGAAAAAAACTCTGGCTATGGTGGAAAAGTTGATGTATTCAATAAAAGCAAAATGTAACAAAGTTCAGTGGAAACAGACCTAGCAAACAAATCATGAACGACCTGAAGCATGTGACTTAAATGTTCATTGAAGCTTTCGCTCCACAGGAGAACCTAAAAATTGTGATAGACAAAAACATCAGATCTGTGTGGAGCGCTAAGACTGTAAACTTCCTCAGATTATACATGAAACAAATAGAAATATCATATTTCCATCACGTTTTCCACATGGTTATCCATCGTTTGAGCTTTGACTGGAGCTCTTTTACGTACATGATCTTGCTGTGTCCTTCTTTGTGCTTTAATGACACCCAACTGGAGAATTAGCATCACCCACTATTTTTCTTGATGCAGCAACTCCTAATATTCACATAATGGTAGTGAATGAAAACATGCATTCATTTGCAATTTCTATTGCACATTTACTCTAAATACGGTTCAAATTTGCACACATTTTTTGGTTGAAACATGACAGCTGTGTGATACACGTTAAGACATCTTCACCTATTATTGTTGATGTGACCCCACACACACACCAGTGTGTCGGTGGAGGTGGACGTATTGCCCTGCAGCAGTTAATAGCTTATAGATTTCAATCCAAATGTATTGCAAATTTTAACCGAATTTAGAGAAAATCAGCAAAAGAAAATGCAAATAATGCATGTTTCCATCCACTTCCGTTTTGTTAGGATTTTGTTTGTTGAGATAAACAGCTGGTGACGCTACTTCTCCAGTCAGGTGCCATTAAACCACTGCAGAAGAAGAGGGCGCAACAACCACAAACCCTGAAAAATATGGAAATGGAAATATGTAATTTATGTTTGTTTCATTTATTAATTTGAAGAACGTTACATTCTCCTTATTGCTCCACCAAGTCTGATGTTTTTGTCTGTTTCTTAAGTGGAACAGAGGCCTCAGTGAATGTTTAAGTCACATGCTTCATGTACGTCATGATTTAATCGCTAAGTCTGTTTCCATTGCACTTTGTTGTATTTTGCTTTTATTGATACACCAACTTTTCCACCTCAGCCAAGCATGTAGACTTTTTTGCAATATTGTGATATATTTTTTATGCACAAATTGAAAATGCGCATTAAAATTGGTGGATGGAAACCCACCTAACGTTACTGTCCTACTTTACAGTGTTGAGACCTTACAAAAGCAGCATTTTGTTCAGACTTGTTCACTACCTTGGTACAGCCCAACTGTCATACCGCAGCAGTTGTGGATTAATCTGCTAAATGCACTATTTCCTCCCGTTTTAGTGAAGTTTACTAAAAGCTACAATGTCCAGCTGCTTTAAAAAAAATTAAACTATATATTATAACTACATACTCCTTTTTAAAGATTTATGTCTTCAGGGTAGGGAAGTCAGAAAGTATTGAGACACAGACTTAGTGGCTTTTGGTCTTTTCATGGGGCTTGTTGACAATAAGTCAAATTTAGCATAACACCAGCCTTTTCCTTTAAATCCATCCATCTCCAGTGCATTTATGTGGTGGCATAAATCTCACAGGTGGGATTTCAAAACCTGTGCAACAACAAACAACAACAAAATCACTGTCAACAAAACTAGATTAGACTGTTTCTGTGCTTCTTGCACCCCAAAACAACATTAACATTTCCTGCAGCTTTCCTAAAGAAAAATTGCAACCATTTTAGTATAATTACCACAACAAAATATTGTGATTGTTTAAGCAATCATTTCCACTACATAAATAAACCCCCATAGTTTTCCCCCACTTATATGTAAAACATTAGGCCGCTGTTTGGTCTGACCTGACCTCTAGCCTGTGCAAATAGCAAGCAAAATAGTTGATGGGGTTTTTTTTGCCCTGAATCAAGTCTATAAGGGATCCTTAGTGCTTCCTGCCACACTGTGTAGCATTGATAGCAAGCTCCATATACCAAATGGTTAGATTTAGATTTAGATCAAATCAGAGAACTACCCTGTAGTTACGAGTTGGTTTGTTAAGATTGAAGCTTTATTTTAATTTAATTTAATTTAATTTCAATTTTTATGCAGCAAACTGCAGTGAGTTTAGATTGGCAAGCATTCTCCTATTGCGAAATCTTGGAGGAACTGACTATTCATGCTTTGGGTGAAATGACCTTTAGTTCTTCAAAGAGGACAGATGAGTGCCTGACTTTTTCCCATGAGTATGTTTATAAATGGCTGTGATGTTGCCTTCTCCCTGCAGCCACCTATGCTGCAGCAGTGCTGTTTCGAATTTCGGAGGACAAGAGTTCAGACTACAGGAAGAGAGTGTCAGTGGAACTCACACACTCGCTCTTCAAACACGACCCTGCCGCCTGGGAAATGGTAAGAACCCTGCGTGTGTGTGGATGTAGAGGTGTTGTCATGTCACAAAAGTTTAACTTTAATACCACCAAAAGAAGACATTCTAAATGTTAGACAATGTGTTTAATTATACAAGAGTCCACCCACTCTTTAAGAAAGTGTCATCTGGTCTCTACAACCTTAATCAACTACAGACCAGTGTCTGACCTGCTATAATCCCAAAAAGCTAGTTTACTTAAAGAAACACACTTTATTTGAGAAGTTCCAGTCTGGTTTCAGAGCAAAACATAACACTGAAGCTGCTTTGGTGAAAGATGTAAATGATCAAAGAATCAAATGAAATCATATGGCATGTTTTGGGGTTTTTTTTCTTTTTTCTATTTATCCTCCTATATCCGCTCTGTAAACCACATGCCCTGTTTTCAAAAGGGAGAAATATATATTTATATATATATATACAGTGGTGGCCAAAATTGTTAGAACACCTGACAGATCTGAAAATATTGACCTTTTTTTTTGCCTCCAAAACATGATTTCATTTCATGATGTTCATGAAACATGCAGATGGTTGCTCTGAGCACAACAAATATCAGATGAAGTGAGTCCCTACTGTTTTTATCCACTTTTAACTTTAATATTTGGTATGTCCACCTTGTGCAGCAATTACAGCAGCACATCTCTCTGGCATAGTGTCAATATATTTCCTGAGAACTTCAACACTAATGTTATCCCATGCCTTCTGCAACTCAAGCCAAAGGCTTTCCTTTGAATGNTATTTATATATATATATATATATATATACGTTTTTGTTTTTTTTCAGGATTGCGCCCTCTATCTTTGTATTAATCTGTCAGAACACAACAAACAAACAAATCACTTCATTTAAACCATATTAGCATAAAGTAGTAACATTAGCATTCTATCATAGGCAGATGGTCGCACAGACTAACAGCCAGACAGCATTCCTATTACACAGCACAGGAACCATACACTTTCAACAACAGTTTTCCTTCTACTGTAGTCTCTGTACCTTAGCTTGTTGAACAAGGCACCGAGCAAGCATTCACAGGGAAAAGTGCTCTGCCGGTTTGCAGATGAGACAGATAATTAGCTGGTGAGCTGCAGCACATTAAACAGCATGTAAACGTACCTGCAAATATCGCTTCAGTCCTTTTAGATGCTGGTGCGATCCTCGCTTTTGAATACCACTGTTAACAACACACTGTCTGCCCATGACTTGTAAACTAAAGCACAAGTTTGCGTACTTCGTCTCTTGTTCCCCTGCCGGTGCTCAGCCTGCCAATCAAACTGCTGTCAATCAAACACAGTCTGTACATAAACTCAGAGTCCTGAGTGGAGGTCTTATTAGTCACACAAGTGAAAACACCTGTGTGGATGAACCATAGGTGTGTAGGGACTTATACTTTGACATCCTCCATTGGATAAGTAAAGAATTGAAAATTAAGAGAAACGGCCAAAAACTTTTCAACTAAGTCAGAAAGCTCAACAATGCGACCTGCTAAAAGAGACCAGCATCTGTAGATCTGACAGTCTGTTCACGTACGCACACACACGCATGTCTGCAAATAAGATCTCATCTATACACTGTATGTCACCACACACACACACACACACTATTCTCTTTCTCTCAAAGCACATCACACACACTTTCATGTATCTCCCTGTATCTGTGTCTTGCGCCCATAGGTTCTTTCTCTTCACACGCACACACACACACACGCATATACACACTCACACTGTTTGATGCCTCGCCCATCTGTCATGCATCCTTTCCAATGCTTACTGCAAGTGTTCTTTCAGACTACACAGACAAGTGTTTGTGAGAGATATGAATGCTAATACCTAACTTAACACAACAGGCCTCCCACCTGTCCCTCAGAAAATCTAAATCAAATAAGCTTTATTGTGATGATGTTACATTGTCGCCAAAGCCTAAACTAGTATATATTCAAAGAATTTAATAAAATTAATTTGTTTTTGTGAAATGAAGATCATTTTAATAATCAGAAGAAAAAATATCCTGTACATATTATAACCCTATAACCCCCAGCACCAGTCTGCACACTGCTGGCTACTGGACCACAAAGATGTTATGTGGCAAAAACAGACAAATTAGTACCAAACTGTATCATATTTCTCTCTAACTTGTGTTTTCTCAGTTTCTTTCTTTTTCTTTCTTTTATGTTTGGTCTAAATAAGAAACGTCAGTTTGTCTCCAAGTTTACTTTTTCATCCATATGTGTTTTCCTATATGAACAATTACAGTGAGAATTTTCTCTTTGGTCAGTAGAATTGGTTGATGAGGTTTGCCTGTGTGTGTGTGTGTGTGTGTGTCTCCACCTCCACGTCTCCCATGTAATAAATACTTTATTGACCTGTCTGCTTTAGACAGAAACAATATTACCATAGCTGTGTACAAAATCATTTATTATGTTCATCTCTGTCTCTGTCTGTTTCTGTCCAGGCCCATACTGCCGTTTCTTTGGAACCTACATACCTAGCTGATGGTGAGTACTTTGATTTACAGGGTAATACTCCCAAAACACTGTTTTAATGCAACTACAAATACACAGATTTAACATTCCTGTCTATAGTGTGGTTTTTGCATCTTGCACACTTAAACAGGACACATGACTGGTGTGGTGACCTCTCACTGTTGGTCATAGAATCCACAAGGCCAACCCAACAGTGACATTTCTTCAGCAGTTACTGAATAATTGTGGTGTATTATAACTTATTATTATACTTCTTTTTGTAGTTTTGGCCATAGTTTCTATCATTACTTGAAACACTGTACTCACCAAAGTAATTGCTGAGATCTGAGAACACCTAAACATCACTGCAACTGATGTCCAAGTCCAGTGGGGGGAAAAAACATTAACCAGATTATCTAAAATACTTTATATTGAGGTAAAACTGAAAGTGAGCACAACCAAAATGTGGTCTTGGTCTTGTTGAACTGCAAAAACACAAAGTCCACTTAAAGTCCAACTATCTGGAAATGGCAGGATATGGTCTTTAATAGACATAGACATTCAGCAGGATGCTCAGCACATCTTAGGAAAGTTAAAAGGAGTGAGTGTTAAAGGGAGTGAGAGTTGAGTCAAAAATTGTACTCCTTCTCAGAGTCATGACGCAGTCAAATCTTGACACACAGAAATGAAACACATATTGATATCATTCAGTGTGACTTACACTTCCCGAGGATATCAATATCTCCAGTGTCCATGGATAAATGTCCATAAATCCACTTAGAAATCATAGAAAAAAGATGCACATCACAAGTTTTATTCTGTATCAAGGAAATCTGATGTTGTCTGTACATCCATGGGTGCACTGCAGGAACTGCTTATAGCTAATTCAGCATACTTTTACTGTAGCTGGCATCACGACAGCACATTTGATGAGCTTTTATGGGGTCTCGCTCTCCTGATGGTTCTTTTCTATCCATCTTATTGGTTCCCAAATAGGCCTATATACTGGTGTATCAGATTAGCCAACACATTTTTGACTTCCTCTATTTCCATACAAGAGTCAAATTGCACACTGAGCTGAATAAAAACTAAGTAAAGTAGACAGACACGCAGCATGGGAAAAAAAACTCAGAGATTCACTTTAAAATACAAGTATGTTCTTCCAGACAGGATTTAAATTAAAGGAGGACCAGCCACTTCAAAGAAAACAGAAGGTAATTGCGGCTGTAATTATCATTGGGGTGGTGGTGAAAAATTACCCACAGTCACACTCCGGACGGGATTAAAATCACTGACCAGTGCAGTTATTGTTAAAATCACCTCACCTCCCATGGAGAAATAAATCTAGTCCAAATGGGGCTTTAGAGTGTTGTTACAGAGTGATGTTTCTTTTCCCGCACAAATTATCTTTGTTTTTCAGACACCGGCTTGTAAACAGCACATTAACCACAAAACAAGCAAACGTTTTATTTTAACTTTAATTATCTACAGCTGATATAATCTGCCCCTTGTGATGTTTATCATTTTAACCAGAGACATATACAGTCAGGGCTGGATAAAAATGAGAAGCCTGCTAACTTTACCAAATTTTTATACACTCTCAGCCAAAAAAGAAGAGAGATAAAACGTTTGACAAAAGCTGCACTGTAGCATGTTCCACTACCTGCCACAACTGCTGTCCTCCATTCACCTAGACTATGAACGCACGCTATTTTTGGTCCCTTTAATGTTCTCCATCAAATACAAGTCCCCTCGCATCTTCCTTCCTCACACCTCTCAAAACTTCACAATAGGTGGAGAGAGCCTCAAACAAACCACACAGGCTCTTTAGACAGAAGTCCCAGGGGAACCTGATTTGTCACCACAGCAGCAAACACTCAAGACACAACAAACAAAATAACACTATGTCAGAATGAAGCTGGACATTAACATGCACAACAATCATGCAGCCTATACACATACAGAGATCATATTAGTATGCCTGTCATATACCTCCTCAACAGCAGGGCACACACACACACACACTCACACGTCATAAGGCAATCATGCAAGTAGGCTCCCTGCTATTAACAGCGCAGACTTGAGCCACAAAGCTGCTGCACCATAGGTGTATGTGTGTGTGTGTGTGTGTGTGTGTGTGTGTATGTATGTGTGTGTGTGTGTGATATCATCTGGAGCAAAGACAGTGTGAATGGCGTTGGAATAGAAGCAGGAGTGATGGATGGTTAGAGGAAGGACTGACAGAGAAAGAGAGAAAGCAACATCAGGAGAACAGGGTTATCCTGATAATTAAATAAAATTATATCTTGATGTCATGATCAATAATAATAATAATAATTAAATATTGTATTGCTATTAAAAATTTTATTTTTTATTTCAAAATTGCCTTTTGCAAAAGTTCGTTTTATTTCATATTGCCATTTCTCCCAGTGAGGCTTTCATGTCATAATGTCATTGACAGTGTTGTCACCAGTGTCCACTCAACCTCCAGCCAATCACATACTTCCTAGTAGAGCTCTTTACTCTACTGAAAGCGCGGACCTCTCCAGTCGCCTCTCCGCTTGCTCCGCTAACTCGTTTATTTTTACAAATATTAGTTGTATTTTTTCTGAGTAATATTGGACAACGATAACATGACTACGAGTCACTCATCAGGATAGGGGAATGGTCAACTCACAGCTTTGTGGACTCTCCTCCTGCCAGCTGTGCTGCCTGACCGGTCAAGGTTTTCAAACGTAAACATCGGAGCAAACATCAAGGAAAAGGTGGAAGGGACAAACACCAGCTACATCCCCGACCACATAGACAAGCAAGACCATCTCTGCTTCCATCTCAACATCGGACGAAACACTGAGTTAAATGTGGAGGGATTAAACACCGGTTGCGATCCCGGCCACATGGATCTTCTCTGCCAAGCATCCTGCTAGCCAATGTACAGGCGGTGGATAATAAACTGGACGACCTCTGTGCCTGCATCAGTTTCCAACGGGATATCAGGAACTGTAATGTCCTTTGTTATACTGAAACTTTGCTAAATCCTGGAATACTGGACAGCAACATCAACCTGCCGGGCGCGGTGGACTGGGTGATGATGAGACCTGCTTCGGCTTCCACTTCATGCTGGAGCTGGAGAAGCAGGAGAAGTACGATATCCACCAGCAGTTTTTCGCCATCGTGCAGCTCATCGGAATTCGCAAGCAGGCCGAGAACTTCGCTCAACAGGCACCAGCACCGCCTGACCTGGAAGGCCATGCCACGCTCCATCTACGGGGGCATCGTGGTCAGGAAGAAGATACCGGATACACCAGGCCAGCACTGAGAGGCTCAGGAAGAGCTTCTACTAGGATCCTAAATGAGGACACTACCTAAGAATTGCCCTAAGACTATTTTTACTTACTTTATTAATCAAAGTTACTTACCATAGTCAACATTATTATTTATTACTTATTTCTAGTCTTTATCCTTATTCTATTTTACATTTATTTTTTATTGCACAATTGAAGGAGCTAATGGTCATACATTTTGTATGATTACATGTGACAAATAAACTTGATCTTGAACTTGAATTTGAACTTGAACTTACTGGGAGGTACATGTCCAAAACGTTGGGCCCGATCAGAAACAGACCCATGGAAAACTTAGCCAAACCTGATGGGCATAAATACATTTTCAAAAGAAGAGATCTGAAAGGGACCTGAGTTATACATATATTATTCATTCTTGTTTCCTTTTTTGCCCCTTCAGTACATATGAAGCCAAGTGATAGCAGCATGAACAGACAATTTACATCATATTTGCTGTAAATCTTACTGCAACCTATTGTAATGAGATCTTGTAGACCCTTTAAAGACAGATTATGTGTGCAGATTTGATGCTGTTGTCACAGGTTTGAGAAAATCGAAATGTGAAAGGTGTAGCATATCTAAAACATCAAAGTGACATCTGCGTCAGTATTTTCATAAATGTGCAATACCAGAGATGTCGAGTCTATAAGTTGATCCTAAGGACATATTTTAATGGATTGGTATTGACTGGCAAAATCTGATATTTTCTATACTTAACTCTACAGTGCTTTGTCCTCCTCAGCCTGCTAGTGTTGCAGCGCGGCTCTCTTTTACCAAAGCACACTCTACAGTGTGAGGATTCCTCTGCATATGATACGCATTTGCAAGTGAAAGCTCTCTCTCTGTGCGAGTGTGTGAATATGAAAAAATTATTTGGGAGCGCTGCTGATTGATTCTGAGTGTACAAAACATTCAGGTAGCAGCTTGTCATTTAAGCCAGCGCTGACCGTGCTTTCCACCCATCCATCAATTTTCTTCTGCTTATCCGGGGCCGGGTTGAGGTGGCAGTAGGCTAAGCAAGGTAGTCCAGATGTCCCTCTCCCTGGCAACATTTTCCAACTCCTCCTGCGGGGACCCTGAGGAATTCCCAAGCCAGATGAGATGCATATACCCTCCAGCATGTTCTGGGTCTACCCCAGGGTCTACTACCAGTTTGACGTGCCTGGAAAACCTTCAAGGGGTGATGCCCTCAATTGACTCCTTTCTATACGAAGGAGCAGTGGTCCTTCCAGCTCAGCTCTCTCTTCACCACAACGGTCCGGTACAATGCCCGCATTACTGCAGATGCCACATCAATCCACCTATCCATCTCACGCTCCATTTTACCCTCAGTCGTGAACAGCACCTCGAGATACTTGAACTCTTTCGCTTGGGGCAATAACTCACTCCCAACCCAGAGGGATCAATCCACCGTTTTCCGGCAGAGAGTCATGGCCTCAGTCTTGGAAGTGCTGACTCTCATCCCAACTGCTTCGCTCAGCTGCAAACACCTGAATGTGTGCTGTAGGTCACGGTCTGACAAAGCCAATACAACCACGTCATCTGCAAATAGAGACGCAATTCTGAGGTCCCCAAACTGGACACTCTCCTCCCCCAATTGTACCTTGAGATCCTGTCCATGAATATCACAAACAGAATTAGAGGCAAGGGACAACCTCTTTCCACAGTTTGACAATATCCCCAGTCAGGGTCAGCAGTTCTCCTCCCCTGCTGAGCCTGAGCCAAGCCCTACTTTTCCCCTCCTAAGTCATCAGGACTTCCTTGCCAGAACTTCCTTGAGGCCAACCAAAACTCCTCTCACACCCGGGTTTTTGCTTCAGCGACCACCGAAGCTGCAGCTCTGTACAGTCCCTTATCTATAGACTACTGTACTCTGAACTACTGTTCGGTGTATAAGCACAAACAACAGCCAGAGCCTTCCTCCCAGTGACTTACAGTCACATATAGGCGACCCTCTTGTTTACCGGGGAGAACGAGAGTGGCACTCAACCGGGGACTCATCAATTTCTCGACACCCGCCCGGTACCTCTTACCCTGGGCAACTCCAGAAAACTCCAGCCCCTCTCCAGGAGTTTGGTTTCAGAACCAGTGCTATGCATAGAGGTGAGCCCAACTATACCTAGTTGGTACTGCTCCACCTCCTGTGCCAGCTCCGGTTCCTTCCCAGCCAGAGAGCTGAAGTTCCACCTACCAAGTCAAATGCCTTGTATGTGCAAGCCTACAATAAATTAGATACTGATTCTGATTCCTAGAGCCAGTCTGCGTTGCCAAGGGTCAGCACACCTAGGTCCCTGCCTTTGCCTGCCGCCCAGCTTGCAATGCATCCAAGCCTAATCCCTATCCCTGTGGGTGGTGGGCCCACAGGGTGGTGGCTCCATGTAGCTCTTTAAAGTACTCTCTGCAGCTGTGTCTATACTCAGCGAAAGATGTGAATGAAGAAGCTCCACTCTGTAATGCCGCTGTACAATCATGAGTGAACTGAGTGTTTTTGTAGTTCCAACAACTCCAACAGAGTGATACTTCTTCTTTCTAGTGGATTGCTTCACGCCAATTTCAGGAGTCACATTTTCACAGTTAAACTTTCATTCATGTCATATTAATAATCTAAGCTTATAAACTTAAAATTTCCGAACCGGGACCTTCAGTATTTAGATCAAGTAGCTTTTGAAAAACAAGGTGTGTGAGATGAAGTAGGCTACAGCTGTTATTTCAACGTGTCAGATACACATTGACATTTTGGTAAATACAAGTGTCAGATCGCACACTGTACTGGAAGATACCCAATTTTATAGGACTCGGATTGGGATTGGTGCCAAAAAAACCTTGACTGGGACATCCCTAGTATTTACATGAATTGCACAAATTCAGTCTTGTCCTTGGATGCAAGTTAAAATGGTTAGTGAGTGTTACAGTTACAAAATATAAAAGCTTTTATGTACTGACTCTACCATAGAATGCATCAATATTGTGTTATGAATACAATATGGCAACACGGAAAGTAACAAAATATTTTTTATTTATATCAAAATGCAGTGTATTACTGCTTTATAAATCAGACTTATAGCAATTTAATTTTAAACTTTTTATCTATTTATTAGCAACAAAGTAAGCATGGGGCAAAGAGGGGACAAGAAGAAAGTGGAAGTGAAGGAGAGAAATTTGTTTGAACAAAGGAGAAAAAGGAGTGGTGATAAGACAGCTGGCTCCCTCTTTCCTCTCCGTCAGTTTTTCTCCTCCTTAACTAAATTTTTTGTCTCATTTCCTCTGCGTACATTCTTGCAAATCCCCTACATCTCTCATCTTTAATTAATGTTTTAGTCTACATCCCAAGTGTATCCCTTTGTGTGTGTGTGTGTTTGTGTGATTGAGGAGGGTATTGGTTCTATTTAAAGCTGGGATCTCCATGTGTCATTTTTTTCCAGACCCTTAATCCACCGCAGTACACACACACACACACACACACAGTTGTAATGGAGGTCAATTGAAGGTGCTTATTTCATAGTGCAGATGTCAGAGCCAGTGAACTCATTTATTCCGCGTCTTTATTCTAGCGTCTTTCAGTCACTTTCCTTATACCCGTCCATTCAGCCTCCACACATTCATCCTCAGGCCTATGCTTTTTACATTTTGAGCTTCAGTGCCCTACAGAATGCCTCACAACAAAGTCAATAACATGTGAGTAACATGTGTCCTGTAAAATATGAAGAACCTGGACAAATGTGGATGAGTTTACTTCTAGCTGGAAAATGGAAAATTACAATTTGCATACATTTTACATTTCTGCTGCCTGTTGCAACAGAACATACATTTGAAGTCAGTACTAACTGCTACATTGTAAAAAAATAAGAAATGATAAATATTTATTTAGCCAACATTAAGTTTGCTGCAAGCGGCTTTACAATCTGTACAGCAAACAACACCCTCTACTCTTAGACCTTTGAATCCAATCCTTTGATACTCTTTTTAGTAAGGTGAGGATGTCTTTGTCTGCTGAAGTCAATACCCTAACAGTTACAAGTTTCTGTTACAAGCAATCAGGTGGTGACAGCGACAATTCCCAACTCCAGTGAACGCAGCATAAAATCACACTCTATGCACTTTTCTAATCCAAGTAATGGTAACTACAACACAATAGTGAGTGTGTCTGTCAGTGTTATCATTAATGTACAGGGATGTTGTCATGTTAGCATTAAAATGTGGACGGGTAAGAAGGCTCAGGCAGAGATCTGTTCGGCCCTGGTGTTTGGATTTATTGAAGCACCATGTGCAACAGAGTGACAAAGAACAGCCAACCCAACACCTTCTTCTTCACTTCTTTTGGATTTGGATTCTATTCCCTTAGGTGTAATCCTGTCACGGCAGTGAATTCAAGGACTGCTTTCACAGTCTTTGCTTGGTTCTCGCTGGGATTCAGCAGGCTCTTCACTGTGACTGTCTTTGTGCCCAGGCGTGATAATGCAGCATATAGCCTTGCTCTTTCTTCCATTTAACAGTTACATTCCATGAGTAGGTGTTGCACAGTTTGTTGTTTTCTGGAGGTTACACAGTCCATGCTCATGTTTGCCTTTCCTTGCCAAGTCCCATGCTAGCCAACAGTGCCCAACTCTCAGTCTAGTCATAACAACTGTATACTTACAGTATCTCTCCCTAAATAACAATGTTCTTTATTCACACTATTTTGTATAGAGAAGTAGTGATGTCCAGGACTAAATTTATTGGGTACTCCCTGTGATGTCCCTTTAACTTGATTATGTACTGCCTTGCTAGTTTTGATCACATAATTCCCAGTGGAGTTTCTCCCATCTCTACAAGAAAAGGAGGAATTGGAGTGGTAGTGAAAGGCTCCAAAACATATTCTCAGTGCCTTTGCCTGCACTACATCCAGTCTCTTGAAAGCTGATTGATCTTATCATTGTACTGTTAATCATTAATTGTGTATCCAGGCCAGCACCCCATGTACTCCCTGTGAGGGAACTTACAACATTTATCATCTTCTCACACTTAGTCACAACACTACAGTATGTATATGCCTTTTCCATGTTAGTCTTTCATCAAAGTGCTTGACTTGAACTCCTCCTGTCCATACACGAATAAACCCTGACATTGAGTTTTCTTATCACCAAATATGACATACTTTGTTTTTTCTACTGAAATCTTGCCTCCCCAATCAGCTATGTTATTTAGGGCTACCTAAATTAAATAGCTGATTTCTGACTCTTTTCCAAATTGCTTATCCACAAACAGAGAGCGACCAAAACCAGCCCCGATATCTTGAAAGATATCATTTATCATGATGCTAAATAGCACCGGGCTAATTATACTTCCCCCAACCCTAACCTGTGTTACTCTGTTCTTCAAAAAGTCTTTAATCCAATTAAGCATGTGCCCTCGTATTCCTGCTTCATACAGCTTTTTAATTACCCCCTCTTTCCATAACATGTTGTATGCCTTCTCAGTATCAAGGAACGTTGCCACTACTCCCTCATTATGTATCCTGGCTTTCTTTATCTCAGAGTCAAGAGAAAGTGCAGAATCCATGGTGTTCCTCCCTCTGCAAAAACACTTTGTATTGGAGTAAACCAACCCTCTTTCTCTAGTTAATACACCAATCTTTCAGTAACCGTTCTTTCCATTATTTTACACAGCACTGCTGTCAGTGCAATAGGCCTCTTTCCCAGTTCTTAAAATGCTTGCTTCCAGGAGGTGGGAAGAGTTAATTTTTTCCATATAGTATTCATGAGAGCCAGTATTTCATGTAACACTGAATCATCTAATCTCCTAAAGATCTCATAGCTAATGTCATCCTTTCCAGGAGCTGTTCTTCCCCTTTTCTTTATAGCTCTGCACACTTCTTCCAGTGAGAAATACAGGTTAACAGCATCAGTGTTATCTTTATTTACCTTCTCGCCAATCACCACCTCTCCCTCTAATACTGGCATTTTTTTTCTCCTTAAAACTCCTGACATGTGGTTAACTGCTGCCCATATTTCTCCATCAGGCATGTCCACACCTAGTCTCCCACAGTATTTTCTCCAGCACTCTTTTTTTTTTGCAGACTCAATCACTTCCCTAGCCTTACCTCGTAACCTTTTATATTATTTTGCTTTGTTCTTTTTGTTCTCTGTCTCTGCTTCTCTCTCTGTGTCTCAGAGTTAGATGGCTCTTACCCTCCCTATGGCTATGCTGATCTGCCTCTCGACACCCTGCCACTAGACCCTGACCTCCATGAGCCCTACATTCCCGACATGACCTACGACCCAAGACAGGCCTACCCGGAACCACTCTAACAGGTAAACACACACACAACATTGTGTTGAGTTTAATTCTCTTATATGAAAATTTGGTGTCATGTTAAGCTCAATAGTCACTGAATAGTCTAATAATAATAATAATAATAATAATAATAATAATAATAATAATAATAATAATAATGTTTATTCATATAGCACTTACCAAAATCAGTGACTACAAAGTGCTTTACAAGGGGCAGGCATTAGGCAATAAAATATATTCATACACACTGTAATTGATAGATGGACCTTGACCGCCTGCATGTATCAGACTTCTAAGAATTACTCTAAAGAGCAAACTTTAAAAGGAATTTCTTTAGTAAAGAATAAAACACAGTTATCAAGCAACGTACTCCTACTTATAGTAAAACGTTCATCATCTATTATGCCAACCACTGCATATTTTCAGGACTGTGATTTCAGTTAGGTTTCAGTCCCTGAGCCACTATCTAATGTTATATATTTTTATAAATGTTAAAAATGATATCTTCTGCTGCACCAAAAATGCATTGGACCATAAATTTTGTGTGCCTTTACAGTACTTGGCCAAAGTCAAAAGTAAAAAAAACAAAATTCAAAAGCTGTCTTATTCACACATTATATCGTGTTTTCTATTGAGCAAGTCACCAATCTATCCCAAAGTCACCTGGATTAGAGTTACAACAGTGTGCAGACTTGACAGCCTCACAATTAGTGTGTTTACATGCACTTCAGTAACCAGATTTTCAGTAGCAGGATTTCTGCAGTAACCGTGGAGTATGTCCCATTAAGCTGGTTAAAGATATAATCTCAAAGTTTTTTATTTAAATAAATGTCTGTTAAGTCACCATCTATCGCCAAATGATGCAACACAATGGTGACTGAGCCTATGGCCCACTGATGAAAGCCTGCAGCATTTGCAGTATTACGACCCGGATGTCGGCAGCGACTTTCCTGGAAAAATCACAAGCGACGCACAGTTAGGCTTTTAAAAAGGCTTTTAACGCAACAGACTCGCTCTTCAACTCACCTGTGTGTGAACGGCGTACTGTTGTTTCCAGTCTCTGCTAGCGTTGTGAGTAAACGGTTACTATTGCTGAACAAACAAAGTATAAATCGATGACTACAGACGATGAAACTTGAAACTGAAACTGAAGTGAAGTCCAAAAACACACCTGCAATTACCGATTATCGCCATAGGTGCCGTGAAAGAGAACGAAATGAAAATCTTCAAGATCATAACTTTAAATTTAAATTTCTTTATTTCAGTCCTGGATTTATGTTGATTTTGTGAGTTTGTGATTATAAAATTATTTTTTATCAGATTTTATCAGCAGTGCAGCTGCTTGGGGATGACCTCTCGTCCTACTCGTTCTGTTGTCTGACAGCAGAAGCAGAAAAACATGTGAATGAAAACAACTACACTCCCCTCCAAAAGTATCGGAACAGTGAGGCCAATTCCTGTATTTTTGCTGTAGACTGAAAACATTTGGGTTTGACATCAAAAGATGAATATGAGACAAGAGATCAACATTTCAGCTTTTATTTCCAGGTATTTACATCTGGATCTGATACACAACTTAGAAGATAGCA
>NTHP01000136.1:571935-602219 GCA_003416845.1 Oplegnathus fasciatus | reverse complement strand
GCAGCAGATACTTCTGTATCGCTTGCCAGACAGCAGCAGGGCGAACAGGCTGTTGCTGGGTATTGTCTTTTAGTATCCTGTGGGCTCTGCGCAGGCAAGCTAACTAATACAACTAAATCACCTGCTGCAGAGTCCTCCTGTCCTGGGCCGTGCAAAAATCCCATGCCAGTTTGTAATGTTTCCAGTCAGGGTGCTTTCTATTGCTCCTCTGTAAATGTTAGCAATAACTTAGCACAGGGATTTCGCCTTCTTAAGTTTCCTCAAGAAATACAGCCGTGTCTGAGCTTTCTTTATCAGAGTGAAAATGTGTGATGTTCATGATAGGTTCTCTGTGATGCTGATTCCCAGGAACCTAAACCTGTTCACCTGCTCCACCTCAACTCCACATCAGTTCCACTGAAGTAGACAGGAGTGTGTGTCTTCATCTCCTTTTTTCTGAAATCAATGATCAGCTCCTTGGTTTTGTTGACGCTGAGCAACAACTTTTTTCATACAGTGAGAATCGCCTGCTGACAGACAAGAGACAGTACATGTAGAAAGTGATAAGTGACTAACATGCTTTTTGAAAACTACTGAGCATATTATGATGACATTTGCTGTGGATATGGACACAATTAGGTTCCTTTCAGCTTTGGTCGATGGCGAGGTATCACCAAATGTAGGTAGGATTTCCAAGAAATTCAGTTTGGATATTTGTTGATCATTCCTAATGATTATTTTGAATGACAGCCACTTGAAATCGATATATCTAATTGACATGAAATTTGACATGATGTTTACTCAGTACATCCATGCTCTCTACAAGACCAACTCTTCATTTTGGACATTCCATGATGTGTGTTTATTTTTTAACTTCACTAGGAATAACAAACACTTCAATATGTTGCTTATTCTGAACACTGCCACTGTGATTTGACAGTGGTACCTGTTAGGATCCAAGCATGATTATTTCACGTCCAGATCCTGATCCAGAGAATTTCTGCCTTCATCCATAGAGAAAATATATGGAGGAACTATTTTCCTTCTGTGGTCCTGGCTATCTGTGTGTATTTGAAATGAGTCAGCTGATTAACTGAAATTTAACTTCAGTGTGACACAAGGCATGTCTAATCTATGGTCAGATCGCAAGTCTATGACAGACAAATCACTTTTCATGTGATGTAGTTCTACAACCACAAGATGGTGCACAAGAACCAATTAAAGACAGCCTCTGCACAGACACACATGTTTTGCTTTAAAAATCAGAAAGACAGGCCATACAACTTTTCAAAGAGGATTTGGACTGAATTATAGATATTATTTGGTTAATTCGGTGACACAATGTAAAGTTGAAAATGATTTGAATATGCTGAAAATGTTTGAACAGAATGGCAGCCAAGGCAGCAACACAATAAACTTGATGACACATCTCGCTGTCACGACCAACATGCACAATGACATTTTCTTAGGAATATGCAGTAAGTGTGTTTGGTGATGATTTACTTTATGGGATTTCATTTTCTAATAACTTCCTTTCTGAAAAATGCTTTTTAGTACTAATTAAAGGGAAAGTCAAGGCAAAGTTCTGAGTTATTTGCAGTTACGATTGCAGTTAGTCGTGTTGAGTTTAGTTGTTGTTGATTTCCAGAGAAATGAAAGAAATGTTCTTAAATATTATTTTATTATCAGAATTTCTGCTCCCTATACATATTGTTGAATGTAACATTACGGCATGTTCTGCTGACCTGCCTCAGGCCCCTCACTACTTTCAGAAACATTCGACAAGATACCAAAATTAAAGATTTTGTTCAGTTCACAAACTGGTTTTACACTTTCCATAAGTTGTATTTCCCAACATGAAAGACTAAATGCTGTTTGAAAGCCTTCTCCACACTGCCAAAAATAAAACTCTGAGGAAGAAATGTTGAAATCTTTATTTATTTATTGTATTGTAGGTCTAAAAACACAGATTTAAACAGATTGAGTCTAAAAATACTGGAATCAACTCATCCACAATGTGTAGATATTTCATTGTAGAATGTAAACTCAACTACAGAAAGACCATTGAGAATGCTGTGTAATAATAATGCACACATCAAGTTTGATTGCGTTATTGTAAGATTATATGCAAAGCTTTGCACACACACACACACACACACACACACACACACACACATACACTAGTTGATGTTAACTACTGTGTACATGTTCGAGAAACTATGATAAAGTTAAATCCCTCTCTCTTTCTTCTCTTTCTCTGTCACCACTTCTATCCAGAATTGCAGAATTCATAATAAGCAGTTGGAATTATATCTCCATCACATGTGATCTGCTATGCATTAATTATTGATCACCTGTTTCTACGCTAGCGAGACATAATTACCTTCTGTAATGTGAACCCTTCATCAAATTTAAACATTTATATTGCTTATCTTTCTGCCTAACCCCCTGGCTAAATTTTTCTAATTACACTAATCATATTGAGTTGGAGAGTAATTCTTCTCTTTGCTTCAATTAGAAAGCAGGGATGACGTGTGTTCACTTGATCCCAAAGTACTTCACTTCCAACAAAGTGAAATTATGAATAATGGATGGTGTCCCTCTTTTGTTCTGTCTGATGGTGTGCTGCAAGTGTGGTAGAAATGTATGTATATGAAGGAATGTTTAATTTCTGCATTGACATAGTAGTGATCTGAGGGGCACCATCTGGCATACTTTGTGTGAGGAGTCTGTGTGTGTCTGGAGTTAAAGATAAGATGGAGACCTTGTAGATGTTCCAGACTCCCCTGATAACACTGAATGAGAAATGACATTGACCGAGAGTTACCCACATTGTTTTGCCTCCTCCCTGGTGGCGTGAGTAAACACGATTCTGTGTGACGTAGGACACACTGTATAAAGCTGAGCGAATGTAATGTTACTGCAAGTTTTTGGTATGAACTGTGTCCATGTGTAAAAGTTGTACCAAGGTCTTCTCTGACGTCAGATTTGTGTTGCAATAAACTTTTATATTCAAGTACGCACGACTTGGGCTGAATGACTTTATTCTTCTATTCATCAAAGTGAAGACTGACCAGAAGTACAAGTTTTTCCACATCAGTAAGAATTTTCTCAATAAATGTATTAAAAAGCACAGCTACATGGATATACATCTATAAAACACATTTTAAATAGCCTAACTCTAACCTTCAAAGGCATGAAAACATTTAACATGAACAAAATGATTATACAGTCTAATGTGGAGCATAAAATGTGCCGACATATGACTAAATCCATGAATTACAGTTACAACCTCAGGCATTTAAAAACAAAAGAAAATCCTGAACTGAACACAAATCCACACTGAAGAGAACTTTAAGCATCGGACAAAAAAAACCCAACTCATTCATAGTTAACTTTATGCAAATGGATACAGCCTCTATAGAACATATAACCTCAGAAACAAAAATACTGAGAACGAGACATCCAATGCTAGCTACAGCTCTGTAAGGTGTGGATCAGGTTAGGTTACAAAGACTACTTGGTTAAAAGGTCACATATGAAAAGGTCACAATATGCACTTTTGCTCCGATAAAACATGAGCGTGTGATGTACAAGAAACACTGAATCTGCCATGTTTTACAGATCATCTGAGTGACCTGATGAAGCTCGTGTTTGATGAGATGTTCCTGGACCAGGACTCTCCTCACTTTATGAGAAACCATCAGAGGAGGGAGTTATTGCTGGGCAGGTGTCATGCGACGACAACATAAGTGTCCAGCAGCATCAGGAAAGTCTCGGCATCCACAGGAAGACGCATCAGGATGACCACTGTGACCTGAGGGCTTCATTACCAGCTGACACAACTTCAGTATACATGAAACCCTTTATCTCGATGGAGCACATGATCCGGACTGTTTACATCAAAGTTATGTTATAAAAGTTATAAAAGCCACTTTGTGCATTACAGTATATGCCCATTTTATATTTCCATTTCATTGGCTATCAGTAAAGGGCTTTATTTTAAGGAAGGTTTTGGTCATTTTGAAATGTTCTTTCTCAAAGGTTTTATGTCATTACACTGTTTAAACGGGTGATATGAAAAACTTATTTTATTTCATGCATGTAGAAGGGTCAAAAAGCCTGGTCCATTAAAAATGGTCCATTTGGTCCTGACTGTGAATATGTGAAAGAGTTTTACTAGTAATCCTTTACTACAGGAAGTAAATAGTGACTGTATGCAACAGAAAATGTTTGTTTCAGGCAAACTTTATTACGATGTTGACAGAACCTTTCAAGTGAAAAGATCCAAGTTACTCTGTGAAACATGGACACAGTACAGTCCTCACAGTAGCTGCAGATACTTTAGTTACTGAGCAGTTTCTAAGTACGTAAGCAAGTTACTTTATATGATAATCACTATACTATTACAGTACTTTGATTACTTAAGTACATTTATGAGGTGTCTTTTTTACCAGAAATACTTACTTGACTAATGTTTCACACATTGTTTCATATTGTACTTTCAACCCCACATCCTGACAATTAGTTACTATAGTTACTAAGTGTTTACATACTGTGCTACATGTACATGCTCCCACATTACCTCTGTATCTTCAACAGATGCACTCTACTTCACTGGGCTCTATAGGTCACTTCTCACAAATGTACCTGGAAAGAGTGGCTGTAAAGACGCCAGCAGAGTGCCTGCTTGGGCCTGTGGGAGCTGACAAATCAGAGCAGGCTGGGCTTTTCGAAAGGGGGGCCTGAAAGAGACAGGCACTAAAACAGAGTCTTTCGGACAGAAGGTGAATAGAAGTGCTGCAGCAATAGACAGTACGAGAAAAATAATTTGTTTTCTGAATACTGAAGCATGTAAACATTTTCTAGTAGACCCCCAAAACAAAAGTATGAACCTGAAAATGAGCATAATATGTCACCTTTAAGGAAAATGTTAAACGTTGGTTTGAGACAGGATGTTAACCTGGGCCTCCAGTGCATCATACTGGTGAACATTTTTCTTAACCATCCACCACCTGGATCTACACATTCTTAAGGTGAAGACACTCCTAATATGAAGGTTGCATTATTTCCTCAAAAGGCACTGAATGCTGACCTTAGACAAACAAGTTTTGTCTTTAAATTGGAAATAAAATAAAAGAATAAGTCTGTTGATATTGTGAGGAGATATTCACTGAATTTGACAAAAAGAGTATTGGATTAGAATCGTAGACTACACCTTCAACTTTAATGGTGTAACATTTCCACCATGCAACTTAATGGATTTGAAGTTGGCTAATGCAGGCTCGCAGGCTAATGCTCCATTATTTTGGAAGACAGCGTGGTGGAGGAAGCCATGCAGCACATCCACAAACATCAATACAGCATCAAATACTAAATTATGAACAGTGGATCCTGGAAAGACATGTTAGGGCAGTACATCTTGGATTATAGCCATTAAATGCATGAAAACGTATGCAATTGAAAATTAAACCTGTTAAATGAATTAGACAGAATTATACAAAAAAATAATAACTTTGGGGTCTGATAAACAACACAAAACAGTTAACAGTGGGAAATACCCAAAATAATAAAAATTAACAATTTTGTAAATATCAGTTGACCTCTCACACATGTAAATAACCACATTCTTTTTGTTTTTTTGCTTTTTCACTTTAGTTCTGTAGTAACATGTTTACTCTTCCTTCAGACGCTGTGAAGAGGTGGAGCTCCACTGCCACAGAGCATGACATACTGTAGATGCAGCCATTGGGGAACACCTCAAACATGATCCAGGAAGAGATGGGGGCTGTGGGCATAAAAGGAGTGTGTGAAAACAGTGTGAACTTTATACTGAGCATTAGATAAAATATATATATTTTATTTATATTTTGGTACTGTGTTCATAGGTGTTGCTGTTGTTGGCAAGTTTGTATTAAAAATAAAATGTGTTGTCCAAAAGTCAGGATTAATGTTTTTGTCTTCTATTATAAGAAAAAAGTCATGATTCCAATATTAATTTAGTTCCAGGTCAGAGGATACATTATTAAGTTCTGACTATGGTGGTTAATTTGATCATTTTTGGGGCTGATTTTAAAGTTGTAATCTCAAAGATTTTCATTTCGTTGTCTTTCACGGCACCTATGGCCAAAGTCGGTAATTGCAGGTATGTTTTTGGAACTCATTTAAGTTTCAGTTTCACTTTAATCATCTGTAGTCATCAATCTTTTCTTTGTTGTTTTGGCCATAATAACGATTTACTTACAACGCCAGCAGACACCGGAAACAACACTACACCGCTTCACACACAGGTGAGTTGAAGAGCAAGTCATCATTCGGTGATAGTGACTTAACAGACATTTATTTAAATGAAAATCCTAAAGATTATATCTTTAAAGTGGATCTTGGCGTCACCATGGGATGTCTTAACAATGTAATTATGGTGATGACAGAGTCGTTGCATGATTGTTTAGTGAGTGTATATCAGGATTATCTTGTAAATTACACGTTGTTAAAATGTATAAAAGGTCAGACATTGGGCACAGGGCATTGATTAGACCATTTCAGAACGTGTAGCATATTAAGCTGTTAACTGGGACATATAGGATGTATAAAACTGCTGAAGGCACACTGTGCACATAAACTTCAGCAGAATAGCTGAACAGGCCTGTTTGTGGTAACGACATATTTCAATGTTGCAAGAACGTCCAGGAGGGATGTCCAGCTGAAGGCCAGCCAACTTTCATTTTGGAACTATTATTTTTGAACCATAATGGGGCGTCTTGAGTGGATGTTAAAACAACGGTCATTCAACGTCTCAGTGTTTGCTGGGATATGTTATTTCTCTGTGCCATAGAGCTCAATTGTTTTCCAAAACCTATTAAAAGCACATCAATGAGCCACACCATTGCACTGGGTGACATGTTCCTTAATTCACAAGAGTATTACTGTAAGACCATGTATTAATCTGCAGCTGAAAATAGTTCCCAACAAATGGACTATTTTCTCCTGTTTGGGAATCACTACAGTGACCAGCTGTTTTAGGAAGTTACTGAGCCTTACCAAAAGGATTACTAGCAAACTTCTCTTCTAAGGATCTAAGGATCTCTTCACCCAAAAGTGTTTCAAAGAGGAAACAGATGAAAACATCTTGAGAAAACAAAACTTTATTAATGGTTATTGATTAGTGGAAGAACCATAGTACATGCACATACAATGACTGGGTAGGAAGCCTTGTTTTGAACCACAACACTTACTGGAAGCAGAGCTTGTATAAAGTAGTTGCGGAGTCAGACATTCAGCATAGTGAGGACTATGAGTCGTCCAGTTTCTGATCAATGGTCCTCACACACAGCATACAGACGAAGGTTTGAACCAGCGGAGCCAAGCAGCCCAGAGGCTCTTACTGCTGCCTTTTTTATAATGTGATGCATCTGAGAGTTTTCTATCTAATTTGTTATAAATACAAAAAGGGAGATATGTAACAACACCACTAATTGGGAATAGTTGTAAACAGAATGTGGCACAGGAAGTGGCCCGTAGGCTGGCTTGCAATGCAGCCGTAGCAGAGCTCCTGTTGCCCATGTAGCGCTTTTCAAATACACTACGGATTTATTCCATTAACTTCTATTTACATCATGGATTAGCCTGTTCACAAATCAATTATTTCTCATATTTATTTAGTATTGTAATATTCAAACAGTTAATTTTCAAAGAGTAAAGGTTGAGTTCTAGAAAATAACAGAAAGGATGTTACATTAAGAATGACATGAGGGGAAAGAGAAAGCATCCGAAATTACAGAACTGATAAAAAAAAAAGTTAAGAAAAACTACAACTACAGCACTGATATGTCTCAGGTTTATGTGAAAATTACAAGTTGCGTGTGAAAAATGGTACAGCTGACAAAACAAAAACCGATGAATTGTAGTATCTACATTGTGATTACATTGTAAAGAGTTAATAAAAATCAGAATATGATTTGATAGAAAATGAGATAGCTCGCCCTAACAACTGATCTACTCGTCTAAATCTAAAACATTATACCATTGTGTATTTCATATAAGAGAACATCTTCACTGCACAGTTCAAATATAATACATTGTTGGATTATTATACTTTACCCCCCTTGAATTTTAATTATGAAAGCAAAAGCAAAAATAAAAACAAGGCAAAACAAAATTAACAAAAAGATAAAATAGACACAGTGGCTTTGGCCACTGCTATATATATTTTTTTTAAATCTCTCCTGTAATATAAAAATCATCAGTTATACCAATGAATATATTGGAAGTTTATATAAAAAACATCTATGTTTGGATGTCCAACACTACTCAGTACGGAAGAGAATTAGTGCCACTAAACATTTAATCTTCAAATTCTAAGTCAGAATTATGTGATTAAAGTTCGACTTTTTCCTTAGAATTCTGCAATTAATCAATTCATCAATTAAATCTTTTTTTTTTCATGTGGCCCTAATTCTTTTTCATATCACAGCATGTGGACAAAGCAATTAAATGGTTGAACAGTTTAGTTGCCATGGCAATCCTTTTTTTTTTCTTATCTCATAATTCATATCTATGTAGAATCTTGACTATACACATAAACACGCCAGATATGTCCACCTGAACCTTTGGCTTGAAGTGATCTAAGATATAATCACATTATTTAGTCAATAAATTTACAGCCTGAATAATGTGCTGACTCACACCATCTGCTCCCATCTATGGAAGCTGAGAGCAGCTGTGATTGCTAATACTTGTTGTAGTCTTGTTATTTTATCAAGTGATCTCGGCTTAATTGTCTTGTTGTCTCAAGATAACCTATATAAGAGTAGAGATGCTGTTATGAGAGAAATAATTTGTTGCACTTTTGTTATTATAACTCGTGATCTAGTTAGCAAAATCTTGTTATAACAGCAAAGAATCTGTTTTTATGTAAATGCATTGCCAAAGAATGCTTGTAGTTATCACTTAGTATCTTACAATTACAAGATGTTCATCTTGTAATTATGAGTAATTATTGTTAGTCTGTCTAATCAATGTAGCCATAGGAAACGATGTTGTAGATTGTTGCGGCAGAAGGGGCACATTGAGTTTAAAGTTAACGGGTATATTTTGATGTTGAGTGTAATATTTGTGGAGTGAGATATCTGTCTATAACCATGAGCTTACACACAACTCATAAGATCGGATGCTACATCAGCATTAAGTGATCAGTCAAAACACTACTTACGACTGGCTGTTTCAATGGATTGCAATGCTATAGAAACAGCTTGGGTCCAAGTTTACTTGCTGCCAGGTGTTGACAGCAAACACTGCAAAAGCAAGACCTATAATGCATCAGTCTGCCATGTTGTTATCAGTACTACAGGGGCAGCTCTTAGGCAGCTTTGACTCGCAAGCTGAGGGGAAAGATTGAATAGATGCGTGTGGCTGACGGGGCATTAATCAGCACACACGCTGCCTAAACATGTAGCAAAGCATGATAAGAAAAAGGCTAGTTTGGGCATTATGTACACAAGACAAGTTTACATCAAAATGTAGGTGCAGTTCATTTAATAAGGCTGTATTTTGACTAAATGTGGTCCTCATTTAGAAATCAGACAGACTAACTATAGCCGAATTTTCAACATCTTATTTCAGGCCAAACAAAATGTATGTTTTGATCTGATTTGGCCCAAAAAAACAATATTCATGGATGTTGAAAGGTTGGTGGATGATACTTATGATGAAACAGTGATCAGATTTTGTAATTATGAGATACAAAGTCAAAATTAAATAAAGCGTTTCACTCTTTGTTAATGCAATGCAATTCTGTAGGTTGCAAAACAAAAACGAGGAAAACCTCATGTTGCACTCACAAAGAAATTGGGCTGCAATACATTTACGCAGACACTACATAGGATTTTGTCTTGGGAAAGGATTATTATTAAGAGCATGTGATCGTGAAGTTGCAGTCACAAGTAAACAATTTGTTCTCAAGGTAACAAGATAAAAAAAGTTGAGCTCTCAAGATGATGGACTTAAGAAATAGCAATCATGGCTGCTCTCAGCTTCTCTAACATACCCACCCTGCTTTTTGTCCATGTCCATGTTTTCCAACGCTTCTTTACTTCCTCCCCAAATAGGAAATTAAAACTATCATTGCTAAACTGGCAGAGGAAGTGCCAAAGGAAGCTGAGAGAAGTAAAACAACAACACTTGACCAGCATAGTCACTTTAACACTCTTACAAAACATAAAAACCTCAAAGTGTGACTATGACCTATCTTACAGGGTTGGAGTTCTGTACAAGCCCTAACAATTTGAATCTGATAAATATTTCCTTTGTGTCCTAATCATTACTCTGGCAGTTCTCTATTAGTACCATGGAAAAACCTCTACAGCTGATAATCTATGTTTAAATCTGTAGAAATTAAAAACCCACAATATCAAAATACACAGCACAAAATATCTGAGGTATAAGATGAAAAATATCAGCGGTCATTTTCTTCTTTTTTTTTNNAATTCTCTCTTAGGAGATGCTGAAATTATGCACAAACTGCATGTATTGCAATACCCAGGCCTCAGTAACATCTCTCCTCTGATAACTCGTTCTCTCTGTCGTTCTCATTCGCTCACACACTCGCGTGCACACACACACTTTCTTTCTGTCCTGTTGGAAGTTTGAGTATAGGTTGGAGGTGTTGCTAATAGGGTGCGAAGCGGCTGTAGCCTCCCCGGTATATGCTAGCCTGGAGAGAGGACAGCACTAGCCCCACGTCGTCGGCATGGCTTCGAGTTTTGGCATCTGTCAGCGGGGCGAACGCGTTCTGAAACATACACATAAATGCATGGACAAACACAACGACACACACACACACACACACACACACACACAGGCATATACATCCTCAAGAGAATGAAAACACACACACACACACACACATATTCATAGAAACACCAAGGTACACATACACAAAGGCAAACACACACACACACACACACACACACACACACACACAAACCCTCATTAGCCCCCCTTAGTCCAGCACAAACTACAACTAGAGTTTCAACTTTACGTTACCGTTATTCCAGTGCAAACTCATGGGGGATGAAAAGACCAATGACTGGAGCAACCGTCATGCAGCAAGCACAGCGAGACGCTTCATGCCAGGGGTACATGCCAACAGCTATGTGAAAGAAATCCAGTCAATACAACCATGAAAAAGTGGAGGAGAAAGATAAATCAAAGAAATCAAGTCAAAAGGTAATTTTAAGCAGAATGTGAACCAGGACGGGCTAAATCATTTGGATGGATTATGCTGAGTTTCCCTGGGTGGCAGTGATGGAGACTGAGGCAGTTGCAGCTTTTAGCAAGAGTCATTTTAGATGAAATTCACAGTTGAAAGAGAATATTGATAAGTTTCATCTGAGTGTGTCCAGATGAAACTGCATTTATCAATCTTTTTACCAAGCTTTTTATCAAGCTGAAATTCTTTGCTACCAGGTCCAAGGCCGGTATTCATCAAGCTTTTCAGAGTGGGAGTTAAGTTCTAACTGGCCAAACATTCTCAGAGCTTGCTCCTACTTTTAGACCTGGGAGTGAAAGCATTTTATCGACTTTATTCATCTAGAAAATGACTCATATTTCTACTGTACCAATATTTAGGAAAAGCTCCGGAGGAGACCCAGGCTTTGATTGCTCTTGGCTTTGTGATGTTGGCTGTGTCTCCATAATCATTTGATGCTTTGATGACTGACAAGGAGAGGCCTTTTGGTAGCACAGGTAGCATGTGTCTTAGAGACAGATGTTAGACTAACAGTGTTTACTTGCTTTGGAGAGAATGGGTGCAGGTAAAGAGGGGATTGCTTCTGGCACACTGGAACACACCGATGAGGCTTCTCTGTGTTCAGGGCTCAACTCAATGAAACACTAGTTATTTAGAGGGTACCCAGCTGATGACCCTGTAGACTTGCCTGCACTCTTAAACTCACACAACCTCATATTGAAATCATGTTCTTTTCTTTGGTAAGACAGGTCAAGAGACATGACTCATGTCTGAAAAGGTTTCTGATACCAGAGGAGTTCCTAATTTATTTATTCAGGGGATATTTGTAGGTTAGGTTAGAGAATGGTGTGGAAAAGTGTTTGATACCAGAAGGGTAGGCTAATTAGTAGCTATTTGTAAGAAAAAACAGATGGTTCATCACAATTCCCTTAATTGCATCCAAGTTTCCCTCACTTGTGCCTTTTCTTTGCATCTTAGTCCCTCCCACTGAAGACACAAGAAGAGAAGCAGGAAAAGATGTGAGGAGAGAGGAAACACGTTTTTAGAGAAATGAGACCTTTCTCTTTTTTTAGTCTCTCAGCGTATTCCTCTTAAAATAAACAGTTTGACAGACATCTGCACATTTATTAAAAACTTGCCGCCTACATTTATACTGTGTACAGATCAGTCAGATCAGTGCTACAGTGTGTTAACAGATTTTACTGCTCAGAAACTGAATAAACACATTTTTTAAAAACTGAATAATTATTTGCATTCCTCTTTAGTGGTATTTTCTACGACAGAGTACTAGGGCCACATTGAGGAAAAAAAACGAGACTTCGAGAATAAAGTCATAATATTTTTCAGAAAAAAGAGGGAACACTACGAGAATGAAGTCGTAATTTCGGGAAAAAAGTTGTAATATTACCAGAATAAAGTTGTAATATTAAGAGAATAACGTCATAATATTTCAAGAAAGATGGTCGTAATATGATGAGAATAAAGTAGTAATTTTACGTAATGTTACAAGTCCGAATTTAATGAGAATTAAGTCATTGTATTGTGAATAAAAAAGTCATAATATTATGAGACTAAAGTCAGAATTGTACAAGAAAAAAGTTGAGATTTTAATAATAAAATAGTAACTATATTACTAAAAAACAGTAGAGTAAACATGAGAGCTGTCTGTCTTTATGTGTCAAATGAGTGATGCTGATGACCTGAAGTCACAGAATCACCAATAAGCACCTGATCTTATTAACAGAGAAAATGAAGCCAGTTACATCGTGTATGAGTCAATATGAAGCGGCAGCTGGAGTACAGCAGGGACCTGGTTTTCTCCACACAGCTGAGACCAGAGTTCAGTCATGGTATAGAAAGTGATTAAAGCTCAGTGGGCTTTACGTAAATGATGTGAAAGGCAGCCAGAATGTATCTGTCCTGTAGTCTGCTGTGCATTACGTTATTGCTCTGCACTCTGCTGATATGGTAGTATCCCATTTAGATTGTCTGACAGACACCTGACTGTGGGTGAGACAAAGTTTAGGGAAGCGGCTGTACACTGTTTGAAAATACTTTTGATCAGGCATAAATCTCACCCTTGTGTGGCTTATTGTCCACACAAATGTGAACTTCACACCTCTGATAAAGTGCCAGCTGCTTTCCTGAGCTCTTCAATGGGAAGCATCCTGGAGTAGGGAGACAGTCCCAGCCAGAGCAAAGGTGCTTATAAGCAAGGGGAAAGCAGAGGAGATGGGACACTGCACATGCACATGTAATCGAATCAACCTATAAGCATAATTATGACTTGAAGCAACCTATTTTTTTATGACTTTTTCTCAAAACATTAGGACTTAATTGATAAAATATTTTTTAATTAATTTTTTTCTTGTGGTGGACTGAAACAATTTCTGGGTCAAACAAAGAGCGATCACTAAGGGAATTAGGAAAGGCATAGCTTGATACTCAGTGCAGGACCTAAGGATAGCTCAAACATCATTTAACATAATGGCTTGCATACAAACGCAAATTGTGGCACATTTCACCATGTGTACTGATAAATGTTAGCGATGTAGCCATGTACATTTATATCATAACTGATAGAAATAATGGTCAAAACTAAGAAATATGACCTAAGTTGAAATAAAAGCTTTAGTTTGTAGCAGTGGCACATGGTAGGAGAAGGAATTAGAAGTGTTTAATATGCTAGGTGTGGCACCTTTAACAAGACTAATTAATGCATTGTATTAACACTGACACTTTAAACAGTGTAGTAATTTTCTTTTTCTTTTTTGCAAACATTCACAACACAGTTTGGTGAATAATTACACAGTAGCTGACCCTGGTGATTTCTGTTCAGTTTGGAGGGTGTTGTTCGCAACTAACCAGTAAGTTCCAACAATCTTTCCCTCCAGTCCGCCGAGCTTTCTTACTCATTTGTTCCCTCCCTCGCCTCCTCCCTGCAGCTGCGGCACCACGAGGGATTTAATTATCAAAATGACTAATTATTTCATTACCAGGGAGTGTGGGGTGAGGTGGTATCCACCAAATTAGAAATATAATAACTAACATGGACTGGGCTGCCAAGGCATGAAGACATTCATCACCTTTTACAGGCGGGATTAATGTGTCATTTGGATTGCCGTTAGTAGCACAGACAAATTCAATTAAGTTTAAGTGAGGAGATGTCAGCGCTGCAGAAAATCTCATGCACAACGACTGAAGAAGAGAATGGTGTGTGTGTGTGTGCGTGTATGTGTGTGTGTGTGTGCCTTTGTCAAAGACACCCAAATGGAAGGCAAATATTAATAGCTTCTAATTCCTTCATCTACAATGCTGATTGATGTCATGCTTAGTGAGCTATTTTTTAAAGTCCTTTAAAATGGTTATCAAAATTAGTGATGGTCATTGTGGATCTACAGTCCTGTATGTGATAAAAGTATAATTTTTTGTGTTCAATCCAAAATGGTTGTTAAGACTTACAGGAGGAGACTGTGGGTTCTATTGGCACAATTGTTAAAGGGTAGGTTTGGATTTGACCAAGTCCAGCTTTATACCGGGGCGTAATTTCTGTTAGGGATCGAGTGGGGGCTTTGGCACTGACAACTTTATTTTTCCAGTAAGATTTTTTTAATGTTCTGTCAAAGACCAAAGCACACAACTCTTTATAGTAAACATGTAAATACAACTATCCATCAGAAAGTACCAGGTATCTATAAAGAAAATAAAGACATATATAAAGAAAACTATAAAGGATTTTAAGTAGGATTAGCACATTAACAATACAGAGGTTTACTTATCTCATAGCATTTATTTGTCTGTTATATAACCATTGGATAGATTTTTGTTTTCCTTCACAGTGTTCCGCCCACTTCTCAAATCAAACCTATGCCCTTGCCTTTGGTCCATTTTCCTAACATTCTGAAGCTAATATAAGGCCTCAGCAGTCTGAGTAAAATAAATCAAGAGGGTATCTTACAAAGTTGTAAAATAACAAGATACTAAGGTAGGGATGGTGTAGTTGGGTTTCAACAGCTGCTTGAATTTAAGATCTGGTCCCCAGTTGGTCTGTTGTCTGTGTTATGTTCTCTTTGTATGCCGGTGTGTGTGTACTCACGATTGTTTGTGAGGAAAAAGAAATATCACTCTATGACGCCACTCAACAGCTGTGAGTGGACTGTAGTCCAACAAGACCAACAGAGGGGGTGACTCTTCCATGGAGAAATGATCTGATTGATTGTGTCACATCAGTTTCAGGAGAATCTCCCAATTACTAAACTTCCATGCATATCATATTAACATTTGAAACTTATGGATGGATCTGAATCAAGACCTCCAGTATTTGGAAGTAGCAAGTATTTGCAAGAGTAAGTATGCATGTAGGTTTGTTGTCAGGACACAACATTCGCAATGAAACTACACACGACTGTTGTGAAGAGGATAACCACTTGACTTGGCTAACTCAGATTGCTAAAGAGTCATATTAGCTTTGGCTGAATGTATTTTTGCACAAAATTTTGACAGTGTTATCTTTTACATGGGAGTTTCACTTGGAAAGGATAACTTCACAGCCAGCATGAAGGAATGATTACAGCAAACAAAAAATCTTTCAATGTACATATGGTATGTAAGCTTTATATTAAAAAAGACTTGACTTTAGTCATGAGTATGAGTCATGAGCGCTGACTGGTCAAAGAGCTTGGAGTTATGTGGTTTTTACTTTGAGCCCTTAATATAGCACTTCCTGTCTTGCTCATTCTTGGTGGCAAGCAGTGTGCTGGACATGTCTGTGTACCAGGGAAAAAGCTAATGATGTTTAAACTCTGCACAGGTCAATTTCACATGTTGGCAACCCCATGTGGAAGCTAGATTTAACTGCTCGAATCTTGGAAAGAACAAATTTCCCAGAAATCCTGAAAGGTAACATTCATAAAGGATCTGCAGGAGGTGAATGTGGTGAAGAGGTTCAGGTTTCTTTGGGTGCAGCACTCAGCCACTGTTGTTTAGTTAACATTTCCCTTCTTAAATTTACATTTCTCACTGCAAAGGGAAGATTTATCCTTAATAAACAGTTCACATCTTATGCTGCGCGCCTGATTTTAGGTTGTAGCTACAGGTTGTGAATATCAACTAGGCTGCCACTCAAAACCTTTTTTGCATTCTCAGCTAAAACCATGTGATTGCATAGTTTTTAATTATTTATAACTTGTTACTTGCAAATGTGCATGGGATTTTAGAGGATTCGGGTTCAATAAGTAGATTCAATACTAGGTCGAACCCAACCCAAAAGGATGGATTAACTAAACAGGCTTTCCGGGTTCAGGCCAAGGGACCAAGGGTTTAATTCTTTTAGAGAGTAAAAGAGCAAGTGAGAAAGTAGTGCAGCGTGCTCAGAGGGTGTGCTCCAATTATCAGGATATCACACTTCTCAGCCTCTCTGGGAAAGCTTATGCCAATGTGCTGGAAAACAGACTGTGGCCAATTGTTGGATCTCTGTTTCAGAAGGAACGATAAGGATTTCATCCTGGTTGTGGAACTGTGGGCCAGCTCTTTACTTGCAAGGATACTGGAGAGGAGTTTGCCGAGTCCAGTCCACCTGTGTACCATATTCTCAGAAAAAAGTCAAGCGCTGCTGAGGTTGTAGCATGTCATCGATTCAGTTTGTGATTTTCAAGGACAGAATGGATGGACAGTGTGGCGAAGAGGGAGCTCAGCTAGAAAGCAAAGCTTTCAATTTACTGGCCAATCCAAATCTTACCTAAGGTCATGAGCTTTGGGAAGTGACCAAAACAATGAAATCATGAAAATGATTTTCCTTCACAGAGTGTCTGGGTTCACTCTAACTGACAGCGTGATGATCCTGGACAGACACCCTTCAGATGTTTTCTGGGCACATCCAACTGGGAGGATGCTTGAACCCTTTTAAAGCTCTATGGGTCACTTCGTTAGGCCTACACTGCCTACAACATTAAGATGAAGCATCAAACAGTACTGCTTTAAGGTAAGACATTCATTACTGCGATCATATATCTTGTTTATTCTTTTTGATGTTTTAACATAAGTATGAATTGTACAAAGGCAAGTCTAAACAGGTGTGGGTCTTGAGCTGTTTTTAAAGATGTCCACTGTGTCCACAGATCTTAAGTCCAACAGGAGAGAGTTCCAAAGTTTAGGACAACCTCAAAAGCACAGTCTCCTTTAGTTTTAAGGCTAGAGTGAGGGACAACCAGCAAACCCTGATCAGAGGACCTTAAAGAATAATAATATAAGGATAGGGAATAATGGTAATATAGGGCTGCAGTAGATCTCTTCAGCATTGAGCTGTAGGAAAGTATCCGCCATCAAGTTTTTTTTAACATTTAGGCAGTTATTTAAAACTTATATTTAAAATGTTTAATTTTGCTACATTTTGAAGCTTAAATGAAACACATAGTTGAATATCATCTGTGTAGCAGTGATGGGAGATACCTTTAAAACATCTTATTATCTGTCAAAGGGGAAGCGTATACAAGACAAACAGAATAGGACCAAGGGCCGAGCCTTGGGGCACACCGCAAAACAGAGTTTTAGATGAAGAGGTATAGTTGCCAATGGCGGGACAATGCCCTCCCAGTCCTGAAGCAAAGCAGAACAAATGTAGTGGTAAAATTGCCAAAGCCGAATAAATTCCATTGCCGTTTGAAATACTCCATTTCAATTTCTTTTACTAACCCAGCTGCACACAACCCCTGACGTAAATATCGACAGTGCAAGTGGTGCAGCGCGCCGGGGCCCAGAAGCTGTCTGGGGCCCGTGTAGGAAGGCAGTTTTATGCAGCTTAACCATTGTGCAGGGGGTGGGTCCTCTTGTGCATCGACCATGTCCTGCATTTTTCAAAATGAGCAGATTATTCTTGCACTATGAGTTCCAAAGAGGATGATAGCTATATATACCACCTTCCCACCTTGTGCACAGCACTTACGGTTTTGAGTCATAGCTTATTTTTTTGTATTTTTATTTATCCCTATTGAAATGTTCCAAAACTACATGTTTTATTAGAAAATAATATTATTTCTACCCACCACTTTCTTCTCCAAAGTTACGAAGGAAGAAGGCTTGCTGGAAAAATACTAGTCTGAATTTGTCCAATGATGTTGCTCCTTGTCATTTGTGTGGATGTCAATTTCTTCTCAACCTTTTAGCAAGAAGCAAGTTTTCTTCAGGACAATAAGTTAGCAGCATGTTTAGCAAGTTAGAGATGTTTGCACAGCATTGCTGTTATACCTCACCATACCTGTCACTGTTGCGACCGCGGAGCACTCTTTTATTAAGCTCAAGTTAATAAAGTCATATTTAAGGAGCGAATTGGGACAAGAAAGACTCACAGAGAACAGCAGAGCCAGGAATTCCGACTTGAGCCGTGTTGTTAATGACTTTGCTGAGCGCAAAGCCCGTAGGATGAACTTCTAATGTGTGAGTATGGGTTTCTCTTTGTTATGGAGTGGGATCCGGGTTTTAAATCTATAGCAATGTAATAGGTACCTCTCTTATGTCAGAAAATGAGCACCTATTGTAATCTGTGTCTGTGGCTGAAGCTGAAGCTATTTCGGATGTTTGATAGTTGGAGAAATCAGACTGTGGTGGTTTGAGTGCAGGGCAGGCTGTTAAATTAGCGCTGATAAAATTTGGCGCTCTGGCTGCTATAACGTTACGTGGTGCTGTTAGCAGGACGGGAGTTGCATGGTGAGCCTCTCCCTGGTGACATAGCTTTGTCTGCTTTGCAATTGTCTGGAGTGGTTGTGTGTGTCCGTGCATGCACTTGTGTTTGGGGCGAGGCGGATGGGCCCAAGAATAAAATTTACACCGAGGCCAATCACAGTTATGTTACGCTGCTGCACACAACACTCTCTCTGCGCAGACAAGTTAACCATGTTTGTGAGATCATGGAGTGCTATTGGTGAAAAACTCTCCAGGATTGTTGGCCGAGAGGAGCAGGAGATAGGGGGGTGTATTATTAATTAATGTTACCAACAAAGAAAGAAAGACATCTGTTGCATTCCTCAATTGAAAAAATCAAAACAGCAGGTGATGCAGGAGTAACAATATTACTAATGGTGTCAAATACATTTTTTGTAAGTGAAGCAAGTGACATGCACTGCAAAAGAGGAGCTCAATTTTTTATGTGTATTTTGGAGACACATTTTTGGAGATTCAAAAAAAAAAGTTAGATTTTAGATACTTTGCAAATGAAAGCTGGGATGATGCATGGTGTGAAGAGGACCGGGAATGGAGAACAGAGATGTGTGGCAGGCGTGATAGTCTTACCATGGCACCAACGCTGTATGTGGCTGCTGGAGTGAGTGTGTGGTTGTAGGGGTCGGCAGCATATACTCGTCCGTAACTGTAGAAACACATGAAATAACAGAGGATGGTTAAATCAAATTACGTCCAAGCAGTAAAGCGGAAACTCCAAATAACTACTTATTAGTTCTTCCTTGATTTACTTACCAATCATCTGTGATAGTGGGATTTAATATAAATATAAAGGTGGGTTTCACTTTATTTGCACAGAGACATATTAATATTAAACTATATCATGTCAACAAAAAGTCACTAGTCACTAGTTACAAAGTCACTGGGAATTATCACAGATGTCTGCAGCTCTACGAAGCTTTATAGCCTCTTTCAGCTCATTGAGGCTCATGATAAAGCCTCAGTAGTGGTCCCTTGAGGCCTGTAAAAAAGGGCCATGCCACTGTGCATGTTTCTCCCCCGTATCTCCTGTGCCTGATCACGCTGTGTGCATGTGAACTCAGTGTGCCCACACTGCAATGCCCCAAAACACCGTAGTGAGTGAGACGTGCAGATGACATTTCTTTTCCCACGTGCGTCCATGAAAATGTGAGTCAATCATTGTTTCTTGTTTATGTTACACACTGTTAGTGTTAGTATTTAGCCGGGAGTGTATTTTACAGAGTTTAAGTTTGCCTATTGCTGTCTATGAGTCTCTGTTACTAATCGGTGTATCCTGTTGTGTTCTGTTGTCACAGAACCACACACACTAGCCAACTCAGCTTTGATGGATCTTTGCATTTTTACATGTTTATTTTCTCATTAGGCTCACACCTTTATTGTGTACCTGCTTTTGAAATAAATAACCTAAACCCTAGACCTGATCTGACACCCTGCAGTGATTGCTGCCACACCTATAGATCCATAGCATGCCCACTGTCTCACACAAGGCTGCAATGTTAATTATACCTCACAGTACAAAGGTGTTGGAATGAACTAACAATTCATTCACTACTATACTTTATATGGTAATCCATTTCATGGCAAAAATTAAAAAAGTTCTTAGTCAAAACCTGGAGATATCTAGTAAAACATTTTTTTAAAAACTTAAAATTATAAGGTACTAAGAAAGAATTATGAGATGACAAGGAAGGATTATAACATACATCAGCATTCAGAAACTGTAAATCAAAATTATGAGATAGCAAGTCAAAATGTAGGCATTATAAATGAAAATTATGAGATACTAAGTTATTGTTTTGAGTAAGTCAAAATTAGATAAGAAATTCTGACTACCTCAAATGATGATATAGTGACTCATCCTTAATAATTTTGAATTAAAATGTGAAAATTCTGACTTACTGTGTATTTAATTATTGTTTTCTACAAGTCCTTCAAATTAAATGCCCAAAATATGTTGTCTGACATTGTCCTACAGAACAACACATATAAGCGTTTTCTGAGCTGACGCCCCTGTCATCAGAACAACACTGAGTCTCTCGTTTTTTTTCTTGGGAGGAGTCTCTGTTTTCTTCCAGATGGAAATGGGGTTCTATATCTTAGAGCCATGTCGGAGGCTAATAATCTAACATTAGTCCTGAAGGTGGTGGTAGAGAAAAGGCTATTAAAGGTTGTTAAAGATTAACTCATCCAGTCTCATAATCTGACTTGCCCTGCTAACTAGTGGTGACAACATGTGGTCACAATTAAAACAGACCATTGCCATCTTATGTTCAAAGTTTGCTTTAAAGTAGCAAAATACAAAATCTCACCGAGCGTCAAAAATGTGAATCGTTCATCCACTGGGGAACTTGAAGATATTCACAAAATGTCATTACAATCACCTAGTTAAATTATTAAATTTCCTCTGTGTACATGTGTACATTTTGACCTGATAGTGGCACAAGAAGAAAGACCAGAGAATCGTTAAAATAATTTGAAATCTTTGTCTCAGGAACATTATTATCCAAAGCAAACTCCATGGCAGTCTGGCCAGTAGTTGTGGAGATATGTGTGGACCAGGGTGTTGTGTAAATCGATATTTTATTTGGCATTTTGTGTCCAACTCTTGTGTCCAGACCTATTCCATTTAACATTCTCAAGGGTTGTGATTAAATAGTTCAATGAGGAAATTAGCCAAGAAAGAGACAGAGTTCATACGATACAGAGAAAGAAATAAAAACCACAAAGCATCATGAATATATATGTATAGAGTATAAACAATAAAAAAAAAAGAAAATCAATGAGTTTTCTATTTTTAGAAAGAAATAGACAGCAGCAGTGTTTATTCCAAGTGAGCAACCATGCTGTGGCCAACCAGTCCACCCCCTCCTCCCTTTCTTCCCTCCGTGTCGTAGCACAGGCATGATAAGGGCAAATCAGGGGCCAGGGCATGTGCCCATAATTGAGCTGATTTGCATAGCGGCCCAGTGGTTTAAGCGATTAGAAGTTAATCCCGATTAGTTTTGGACATTGCTATTCACCATGCAGCCCCTTCAACACCCACACTCAGCCCAGCACCGCATTTGACCTATCTTATCTCACAGCGCAGAGCCCTAACCCATCATAAGTGTGTGTGTGTGAGACAGTGTGTATGCAAGAGAGTTTGTGGTAAGCTGCAACTACAACACAAATTCAAATGCAATTTGAATCAAATACATTTTTAAAATGACCCTGAGGTGAAAAGATAAACATGGAAACAATATTTTCAACAGCTCTACAAAATGGTTGGGAGCTCAGTCAAATGCAAGGTTTTAGTGAATATTTAGGGACGAAAGAATTCTTTCCAGAAATGCAAAGTTATGCAACTATAATACTGTCTTTCAACCTTGTAAACTACGGCAGCTTTTCCTGGTCATTTTGCAGAATAATAACCTGTTCTTTTTATCTTATGTTGAAGGAATTTCCATTTTAGAGAAGAAGATGGCACTTTCTTTGAGTGAAAGATGACAAGATCTCTCCTGTTCTGTACAAAGCTGGAGTCACACTAACAGCTTTGTGAGACTGAACTTAGGCACACTTAGGCTTTGAACTAAATGTTAACATCAGTATGCTAACATACTCACCATGACAATGCTAAAACACTGATGTTACACCTAGATGATGTTTACCATGTTCACCATCTATCATGCTAACATTTGCTAATTAGCACAAAACACAAAGTTCAGCTGAGGCTGATGGGAAATTTGGCCATAAACCAAAGAATTGGGCAAACTGAAGTTTTGACCTGATAATGCCGCTTGATGAAAACTTAAGGCATCACTAAAGTTCTAACAATTTAGGGGAACTGTCTAAAATTTCAAGGTAATCCATCCAATAATTGTTGAGACATTTCACTCAGAACCACAAATGTTCTTCACGGTGGCACTAGAGGAAGTCAGGGGGGTCAGGGGATCAACAAAATCATTAGGATTCATTCTCTGAGCACCATGAATGTATGTACAGAATTTAATGGCAATCCATCCAATAGTTGAGATATTTCCGTTGGACTAAAGTGGTGGATAGACCGTCACTGTCATCCCTAGAGCCTACCATGGCTAAAAATGTGCTTATGCTAATCAGGGCATTTTGTTTGGTTAACTGTGAGTTTTTAAGTGAATGAGTTTGAGTTGCCTGTATTGGCACAAGAAAGGTCTCACGGAACGATGGCATGTATGTGATTTAATAAATGACCTGAGTAATAAAGGATCTTATTACAATAAATATGAACATGGAGGCAGTCCTTAATTCCTGGATTCTGGAAAAGTTCCTGCTCTGGTAAAGGGCCAAAAAGTCCGTGCTCGCACACGCGGAAGTGTGCAGTAATTTGTGAATTCTCTTATTGTGCTTGCACAAGCATATCTGCATGACTGACTGCATTGCATCTGCATTGGTTTGTATGCCACATGAGCCAGACTGGGTCAGGTCAGGCCTCATGAAAACAGCTGTTGGTACTTCCCATCTGTGACCCTTGTGGCGTGAACATGACCCACATGGTGCCAGTGTGACCCCGCACAGATGGGCACATCAGTGCTACACAGGTACACAAGCAAGCCCTCAGTGCCACACCAGACCTAGGTGAAACATCCAAGCAGTCCTCTTGTAAGTCTTGGCTCAGGGTTTGTTTAAAGCACCATTAATTTATTCTTTGGCCAGCGGAACAAGCTGACAACACAACATCTGATATATTATCACCTTATAAAATAATACAGTTGCCTACTTACACAACCAGCAGACACAGAGCACCATTTTCATTAATTTGACAGATGGATGGGTGGATGGGTGGATGGATGGGTGGATGGATAGAGTCATGTTTGTGTCTGCAGTACTAGAGCCGAGGTGAATTGTTGGTTGGTGTAGAGTTGCTGATAGTTCTCTGTGGGTTAGTCTCAACGAACAACTCCTTTCACATCACACATAGTCATTTGATCCATTGCCAATATGAAAATATGGATTCATCTCTGACCAAACCGAGCAGCACTGCTGGGTGTGGTTGGGTGTGGTCAGAGGTGAGCTCTGTTGCACCTGTAATCACACCAGTGATATCAAGGTGTACTGACACAACCTGGAGTACACGTCGTACAAGTCACTGCAGCAAACTGAGAAGTTAAACCACTGGAGGTCAGCAAAAACAAGATTTTGCTAAGTTCCGCTTTAAAGCCTACAGAAGCCCATCCACCTCTTCTCCTCTATTTAACTCTGCATCTATATACAGGTCAAACAGCATTCAAATATCCAAATGCTCAATACCAGACAATATTTAGCTTTGCATAAAAGCATGACGATGAGGTATGGGGTTTTTGAGTTATAATATATATTAAAAGGTACTGAGCCTGTAATTGTATTTATACAGTATTTCAGCCATTGTATGCAGTAACTCAACTGTCTCTGTCTTGCACAATGAACAGTTTCACATAAGGTCACCATAATGACATGAGGTACATAATGCATGAAAGTCTAAATGCATGTTTTGCATTTTAAATACAGTAAATACAGCCGACACAGTGCATTATGAATTTGAATTTGATTAGAATGTGATACATGAATCTACAGAATCATGCCAATCAGCATCAAGGCTTAGAACAATTACACGCATTTTTTCAGGAAATGCTTTATTGCTTATTACTGTACTGTACTCATGTCAGCTAGATTTATGTCCATGAGTGTGTGACGTAAAGGGTTATAAGAAGGGGAGGACCACTGGTTTAACCTTTCTTTTGCCCATGTATCAGTTTTCGAATAAAAATACTGAGTCAGTGAAATAAATCTTCTCCACTCCTAATCTTGGCTCTCCCTTAATTCTCCCTTGACAAATATAGCCAGTATCATCGTTCATAAGCGTGATAGCTTCTTTTAAAGTGAAACTACTGTGTACCTACTTTATCTGCTAAAATATTAGCTGCTATTGCCCTGAGCCAAAGCCCTCTCTATAATTGTTTTACATCACGCTCCTGAGTTTGATGGATGGTATTTCTATCATCCAAGACTGTTAATTCAAACCAAGCTCACAAAAAAAAACTTAGTTAGGGAAAGTGAGCAGAAGATGAATAATGAATCAAAAAGGACAGACATCTGCAAGTTCCATGCAATTATAAACTAAAATAACATACCAGTGCCTACTAATGTAACACAAATTATTCATTGTGTTATGAATATATTTATGATTAATAAAATTGGGGAGGGGCACATGGAAGATAAAACACCCTTAAATATGATTTCAGCCCCAGAACCCACTATTTCAACTCCAAGCCTTTTTCCTAATTCCAGGCTGGAGTTAGGCCATAATATACTATATATTTTATGCATATATTTTTATATATTCTAGAAAATAGTTCCCAAATTTCTGATCTGCTCCTGTTTTAATTTGCTGTTGGAGCTGTTTTGTGTTTATACAAACTCAACAAAACTGTCGTGATCTTGTTTAATATTGTTTAATTGTATAAGGATAATTATACCATGGTCACTGATAATTCTGGATTATGATTGCCTGGAAGGTATGGATGATCTTTTAGGAATCGGACAGTATAACCAGGCACCTATGACGCAGATGTGTGTATGCAGTTCTAAATGAGTGCGCCAGCATTAAACTGTAGATAAAGACAGCAACAGTGAGGCTTAGCTGAAGAGCTTGGAGCTAGGGTTATTGTGTAACCACCACCACCACCAACAACAACAACATGTTTGATATTTGCATGAATCTGGGCATCCAAATCAGCTACATGTTGGAGGAGGAAAGAGAGGATTTTTAAAATAACGTTAGCTCCAGTGAAGCTGCAGCCTGCAGGTCTGAAGGACAGCTGCAGGAGAAACGAGAGGAAATGCAACCAAAACAGAACAGAAAATAAAGAGATATGGAGAAGTCTCAGGTAAAAGAGGGAGAGAGAAAGAGAGACAGCGAGAGCGCAATGTGTCTGTGACAGTGGGAGGGAGAGAGAACGCTACATAATGTTATCTTCACTAGAGAGGGATTTTTATTAATATTGTTTAGCAGAACATCGCGCTGTTGTCTATTCTTTGAGAGCTATCAGTAAAATGTATCTTTCTCTCCCTATTTCAAAACTCATGAGGATTTTAAAACTTCTGTCTCAGCCTTGTGAACCCCTTCCTGTTTAGATGTTGCCTGGCAATGTAAATGGAAGGACTTCTGAAGCACAAAGACTATATTTCATGATATTTAAAACAGAAAATCATGATCAAAATGAGTTATTGGTATGAGTACATGAACCACTGATATTTTTAATTACATGACACATGGCATTTTGTTTGTAAGTGACCATGGTATAACAGGGATAGTACCCTCCAAGTTTCCATGATTGTAATGGAGTCCTCTGAGCCTTTGCGTCATACATTACAATCGTGGCATATACAACTGATCAGGTATTATTCCTTATGTATATAGCAAGCACAGATGCCACACATCACAACATTTATAGCCTTGGCTAGTTTGCAATGCCTCTCCTTAGATGGGCCAGCAGAACACACAAATCTCAACAACAAAATACATACAAAACAGCACAAAACACAATGGTACAGTAAAATTGCCATAAAACTTAATAACAAGCACCAGATCATGTATGACTACACGACTGATCCCTCTTTCAAATGATCCCATTCATGATCCAATTTACTTATTCAACTAGTTGTTAAACTAAATTTTGCCCTACATGTAGCTTGGAAGTAGTTGACGTAGCTCAATAGTGCATAGTGGTCGTGGGACTGTACTTCTTTTATTTTTAATTTAACTAACCTCATATCTATACATCCTGCAAAGCAAATATAAAAAGGCATGCATGAATCATAAAGGTCCTTCAGTTTAAACACAGACATGCTTTGCTCTACAGTTAATTGTCCTTGTGAATGCAGTCCAAGAGTCACTGTCATGTAAATAAAGCCTTGGTTAAATGACACTTTGATTATTTTACTATCTATAGGTCATTATATCCTGTCATGAACATAAAACATAATAACAGTGAATCTACTTATGTATCAGTGACGGTTTATATCTTACCTGTCACTGTATGCAGCAGCTGTGGCAGCAGTAGGCTGGGCATATCTGTAGGCAGCGTAACCACCCTGGAAAAACACACACAGACACAGACACACACAGACACACACACACACACACACACACACCAGAATACACAAGAGTAAAGACTGAATTCAGTGTTAATGTTCCAAAAACAGTTTTCTAGTGTACTTAATGCCAGACACAGACACAGGCATACAACATTAAAAACATCTTAATAAACATGTTTTTGTCTAATGTATGAGATACTAACATTTTAACATGAACATGCATATACATATACTGTATGTAAGCATAAGCAGATCCACAAACACACCTAAATACATACATGACTAATTTTCATGTGGCAAAAAAATCTGTAGATCCATTTTTTCCCACAAAGAAACACCACCTGATTTTGTAAAAAAAAATTGGCGCTGTAGCCAGGAATTTAGAAATACCAAGATCATGAGTCCCCAGGCTGTTTCAAAGCCACCTTAACACTGACAAAAATAATTGATTTATTTATTTATCAATTTTGTTGGCCTAAAAGTAGGCAAAAATAGTATGTAAATATCACATACATTTCATATGTGAAATATTATATTTCACATGTTTAAATGTTTCAAATGTTTAAACCAACATGTTGTTATGTGTGAGTTCATTATATCTGAAATGCCTTTTCACATGTGCAATATGTTATTGTAATTAAAATGTGATTAAAATATGAAAATATGTGCTTTTTCTGTGAGACTAAATATACAACATTAAGTTTAGAAATCAGTTTATAAGCTACCAGCTAAATGTAGATTAATTTTAGAACGTAACTCCTCCTTCATTGTTAAAGCCCCCAAATTCCCAGAAAAAATACTGAGGACATGATCTCAGTGTTCTCAATAGTAGCTACAATGAAAGCAACCAATTAGCTTCCTGAATTCCCCAAATGAACTTGTGTCTCACTGTTGAGCTCACTGACTGATCTGTAGGTCTGATTATAAGAAAATAAAGAGGGATGACGTCGGCGGCAGTAACAGGACTTGAGCTTAAAGACAAGTAAGATGTTTTGAGCAGGGAAGACAAAATCATGTAAAACAATAATCCAGCAGACCAAATGAAGAGTACAAAGAAGCTCAGTGGACACAAAAACATGAACTAAGTCCAATCTAATTCAATGCAATACAACAGCTCTGCAAGAAATCCTACCTCTGTAAATCTGGTGCGTATATCAGAAGCTGTAGGTGATGATTCAACTCTCTGACAGACAGTGCTACTTTGTTTTTGTACTGCTGTATAATCTCCTGAAGCTGGAGGTGAATACACAGTTGGAGACAAACTGTGGTTGTGGTTGGCAGTGAAATCAGCCGCTGGCAAAGCTGACAAGCCCACAGGCTTCCATTCCAATACTGTTACAATTATTGTTTGATTCACTGTCCCCACACAAAGTAATGAAGCTGGTTTACTTTTTCATTGTGCCCACTCACATTTAAGCTTAAAGCCACCAGGGTTGTCCCAAAATGTACAGTAAATAGTGTACATTTGTAGTCCTATGGCCCTGTAATGGTGTTTGTATATATTTAAAGGTTTAACTAATCTGTTCTTGTATCTTTGAGATTAATTAACTAGCCCAAAAAATGTAAAGGAGGGCTTGTTACATTTTTGCACATCAAGCACTGTTAAAAATGTGTTTTTTATTTGTATTTTTTCTAAATTATTTAATAATTTATAGTAGTTTATATATATATATATATATTGTAGAAACAGTATAATATTTAATTGGATGTTAAACTAAAATACTGAGCGAGGACTATCCATGTGATTCTGTGTGTTCATAAATTAGAAGTGAATCAGAATCTGTGTACATTGCTGTGTACATTTATGTCACTTACTGTATATAAAAGTGTATTTTTTGATATTTTATCTTGATAACTTGTTGGTTAAGATTAAGTCATTTTGAAAAGTGGTGTTTTAAAAAAAATGCACTAGACCATTTTTACTCATTATGTTTTGATTAAACTATTATATTTGCTTTTGGAAATCAGAATTTATTTTTAAAAAGTGGCTGAAATAATGTAATGTTTGCATATTTTTTTGGTTTTGTTTTATTAGCAGGAGTAGTATTTTTGTAATATTTAAATTTTTGAATTAAATGTTATAATAATGGGATGTCACACAACTAACTACCTCAGGTGAAGCTAATATAGCCAAAATAATCTGGTGAAATAACTTCATAAATATCAAATCACAATCATGTTCAGAATCTGGATGCACTTTATAAACACTACCGTTCAAAAGTTTTAAATGGTCTTTCATGCTTTTAGATTGTAGAAAATCTTTACAAATAGATGTTATTTTGTATGAAGGGTTTGCAAAAAAAGTCAGGTGCTGTACATGGAGAACAAAACACTGTAGCCTACAATGGTTCAAGCAGACTGACAACTGAAAGGGCAGAAAGAGACAAAAATACCACTGAGCGACAGTTAAATAAAAATATAAGACATCACCAGTCATTGGTAAAAGAAATTGGAAGCTGAGCATCAAAATCAGTGCAGATTTAAACAGGAACAGGTTTCAGTGTCAAGTGCNTAAAACTTCACAATAGATGTAGATGGTTGGTCTGGGGTCAGCACTACTGGAATTGGATCACAGAATACCAGCTGAACATACTATGGACTGTCAAGTCACAGATTATGTCATGCCCTCTGCCCCTGCTCCCTAGTTTGTGTGTGTTTGCAAGCCTGATTACGGATGGGAGACTGCTGTGCTGGAGTCGGGGTCTCTCAGCTGCTGCTCATCTGGTCATCAACCCATGCTATTTAAGATCCTGGGCCACAGTCAGTCAGCGCTGGATTATAGACACTGCTAGTGTTACTGTTAGTGACGTCTCCAGCTCTCAACACAATTTCTAGTTTGTTGTCTTTGCCTTTCGGAACCTAACCTGTTTTCTCTTCTGCACACCAGCTACACCCTCCGCCCTGACTCCAGCCTGCATCTCCAGCCTGAGCTCATTNTCCGCCAGCCTGCCCACCTGCCTTCATCTGCCAGCGCCAGTCGCCCTGCCATACCGCTCTTCACAATAAACACTCTTGTTACCTGATCTCTGCCTCTGCCTCTGCCTCCTTCCCTGCTCCTGAGTCCGCCTACCCGACCTGACAGATTAAACCTGTTCAATCTAACCAGTGAGTAAACTGCAGGGGGCCCAAAGACAAACGAGTTCCCAAAATATTTAGAGCCCAATTGCACCATTGTGATTCATTAATGATTCAGGGTAACTTACACTTATCTGGACGGGAAAATAAAATCAACATCAGCACAGCGTTCTCCCCT
>NTHP01000136.1:545960-571696 GCA_003416845.1 Oplegnathus fasciatus | reverse complement strand
CCGACCTGACAGATTAAACCTGTTCAATCTAACCAGTGAGTAAACTGCAGGGGGCCCAAAGACAAACGAGTTCCCAAAATATTTAGAGCCCAATTGCACCATTGTGATTCATTAATGATTCAGGGTAACTTACACTTATCTGGACGGGAAAATAAAATCAACATCAGCACAGCGTTCTCCCCTGTCATGCAACACTGTGGGGACATCGACTAAATGGAAGTTTTAATCATTTAATTCCTCTTCCTTTGGGGCCAAAATGATTTCAGCTGTAAGTAATACATTTGGTGTCTGAATTATACCATTGTCACCAATGTCACCATTATTAAAGGAAAGAAGAAAAACATTAATATAACAGGTAATACCAAACTTTTGAACGGTAATGTTCATACTGTATGCATTTTTAGGCTTGAAAGGCATTTGTTGTTATGTTCATTTATGAAGCATTCTGTGTAAGTCTTATTGATGCCAGTTTCCTTTTGCTGTATGTGGGGGGTTAGCTGTAGTAGTGTTTGTCAGCACTATGTCACACTGTAGTGCTGACATACCGTAGTAACGGCATCACAGTGTCATATAATATACTCAGTGAGTCCTGCACTGTCTCCAGGTCTGCCAGATCAGTTCCCTCCTCTACACATCACAAGTAGAAATTAAAACACACCAACTCCCGTGGACACATGCACACAGTCACCGTGCCAGCATCAGTGATCACACACAGCAGTTCCATGTTCAACCAAATTACAGCATACGCATAAATAAATAAACATACAACAGAAAGCTGAGTGGTTTTATGGTTTCATTACGGTGAGAAACGACAAACATTAAAGCTGCACTAATCAATTTTCTTTCTATTGACAACAGCTCCAATGATTATGTGTAATGTGAAAGCTGTAGGCTAACTCTTTGGGATGAACCCACAGATTATCATTTTTTTATTTTACCAACAATTATCACCAACTGCAGTTTCGTCCATCTCTATGAAGATTTTTAGCCTCTTTTAGCTCATTATTAGTTTTGTGGCCAACAACTTTACTGTTTTGGTTCAGTCTCACCGATCTCATCAACTGTTTTCAGTGAAAAAGCTCTGATAAGCCCACTACACACTACCTGCTCAGCACCAAACAGCAGACAGACACAATTAGAGACTAGGTGGTGAACACAGTGGAGTATTTAGCAGCTAAAGAGCCAGATATTTTTCTTGGTGGAGACCAAATCAGAGCTGAGTAACTGTTGGACTCACATTCATCAGGTGAACACAAACAAAACTCCAACTGAATACTAACATTGTTCTGTGGCTGCTGGATATTTGCTGACACATTCGCCATATCACCTTTATTTCATGATAATATGTAAATGTTGTGTTTAAAGCTTGTTCTGCTGCCCCCAGGTGGGCAAAAAAGAAATCAATGAATGCAGCTTTAATATCAGGGATAAGAGAAGTCTAACAGTGTAGCATTGCAAGGAGCCTCTAGCCGTGCCATATGTTTCAATTCAGGAGGACAGAGTTTTATGTTTTAGCCATACTGCTGGTAAGTGTGGTGGCTGAGACAGCTCGACAGTAGGGGCAGGCAGGAATTGAGAAAGAGAGAGGAATGGCATGTAACAAAGGTCCCAACTCAAACCAGAGTCATTGCCATCACATAGTCAGTGCCATAAACCCCTCGGTGATCCACGGCGCTCCATTTATTTTAGTTTTAATATTCCAAGATTCCAAAACTATTGGAAATATTGGTTATACACCTAGCATTAGCCTTTTACTAATTACTGGCGTGTTCACCAGTGTTTAGCAGAAGTGTGGATTCAAGTCACATGATTCTGACTTGAGTCAGACTCCAGTCATGAACATGGAGCTTGATTTAAACTCAGCTTTGAATTTAATGACTTCTGACTCCCTGGGACTTTAGCCTCTTGATTTGGAATGACTTGATATCATCCCCAAGTCCAAAGATGAAAAATGATGTGTTACAGAAACTAGCTGTTCATTTTCCTGACAACAGATATAATTTCAATCAATCAACAGCAGTCAATTACGTTACACAATCGGGGGGGAAAGGTGCACAACTACAGTACGCTGTGGTCAACAAAAAACAGACAGCGACATGCAAAACCTGTATCTTAGAAATGACAAATAATTGTAACTGTGTTACAGGAATATACTGCACGAAGGCACACTGGGTCATTTGGCTTCTGAATGTGTAATGTTGTTTGAATGAAAGGCATATAATGACATGTTTAGGACTTGAACTTTATTGTCTTGACTTAGGGCTCAATTATGACTTGCAAAACATCTTTGTTAAGATGTAAGCAGTTATATTACAGTTAGGTAGTCTTTCTGTTTTCAATGAAAGCCAGCAGACTGTTGGCTGTAAATGGTACATGGCTGAGAACGCCTGCTTTAATTTATCATAAAACAAAAGCTATTTTCTCTCTTCCAGGCTCAGTGACAACTCCAGCACTTCTCACATCATTTCACCCTCCACCCTTCCACGCTCTCTGACTGAGACAGTGTGTCTGCCCTGACATGAGCAATGTATTATTACCACTATAAACTGTGAAGGCGAGTAAGTGATACTTAGTGCGTGTGATGATGAGCCGTGGCAGGAAGATGAACAGGTTGGCCTGTGTTAGTCACCATCCACTGTGGACTGTCACTCCTGACTGAGTGACTAATGGCAACCCTACAGCTCTGTGTGCAGGCGTGTGTGTGCAGATTGTGTTTGGAAAGGAGACTTATAGTTGGTGTGTGTGTGCATATGGTCAAGGTTTGGCCACTCCACACACACATTCTCACACAGGGAACGCTCCAATCCATCACATTCGCTGATTCACTGAAGGAAAGAAAAGGGCCGAGCGGGACTCCTCTTCCGGTCTGTTCATCCATCTTTAGTGACTTTCAATATTTTCGGCAGTGAGGCTGCAGGCCCACCCTCATGTTGTGACACTGTCTTCATGCAACTAATTGCACAAAAGTAAAATCCTCCATGGCTACAGACAACATTCACAACTTTGACATACTGTGTTCACATGTGTCTTGATAGAATACAGTAGAATCTTAAAGCCACTATTCAAATACTGGTCTTGTAGCCACCATGAAGAAATTAAGGCCTCTTCCTACAAAAGTAAAAAAAAACATTGGGGGATAGCTGGTGGCATTACCTGTCCTATAATAACTCACACTCTAAATTAATCGTAATGTAGCATCGATTCCATCAATAAGACAACAGAGTCATGTCAAATAACTTTTTACAAGGGTGGGGATACATGTGCTGAGCTGAGCTGTGAGCAATTGTGACCATTCAAGTCTTGCTGGCAATGGCGGGCTGGCCATCTGGAGCAACTGGGGCCGATGCAACTCAAAATCTACATATTTTAAAATAAGCCCCCACTTAAATAAAAATAACCAAGTGCTGTGTGGCTGACTGGCCTAGGCGAGTGGGCTGCCGGCCGACTGCGGTTGGGTATTACATCTGTCAGCCTCTCTCTTCCAGCCATTTACTTTCGGTCCAGTATAACTTTACCTGGGGCCCGCCCCTTTGCCACCTCTGGTAAGTGGTGTTATTTGGAGTGGAGCAAGATGGACAAACAAAAAGAGAAAAAAACGTAAAGGTGGTGCTGAAAAGCTGAGAGAGAAGAGGTTGAAGTCCGTTGAGATTGATGCAGCCAAATGTTTTAAAATAACTAATTATTCATTAGGCGCCGTTACCAGTCGGTCATCTCAGCCTCGTCAGTCTGAAGGTACTGGCAGCAGAGAGAGCAGCCCAGTGAGCCCAGTGAGACCAGTTCAACTGTTAGTCAAGGTTTAGCAGCTGAAGCAGTCAGACAGAAGACAACAGGGAGAAGATAAGCAGGGTTTGGGTTTGTCTAGCAGGCTGTTGAGCTCTATCGGGTCCCTTTTGTTGAAACATGTACAACTTTTCATAAAGTCAATGCGCTCATCAATGTCACTTTTCGTGAACCGATCAATCGCAGCCTGGATGGAGCGAGGCATTAGAAAAAGGTTGACGTGCTGCAGCAAATTTTCAAAATGTTGAACTCATTGTTATGCATGAATGGTTATTGATTATTGACAAGTTAGTACTTAGTATTAACACGTTAGAGACTAACCACCAATGTGTGTTTCTTAAACTGCTCTATTGTCCAATTGGAATTAATATTATATTAGTATACTGTTATATGAAATTATATTAAATAATATTATACTGTATGAACACTATGCTATTATATCAGCATTATACTTTTTACTTAATGTTATAATATTATACTAATATACTAATTTATACTAATTACTCATCCAGGTTGAGGATGGTGCATCCGCCCTCCTAAGAACAAACCGTTTCCTTTGAAGCAGCAGCAGGAAATGTTGCATCAGTAACTTAACAAAGCTAGAGTAGAAAGAGAGAGAGAGATACTGTAAGGCTGGTATTTGAAAGTATGAGCAGGAACCCAGGAGTGAAACTAAACTACAAACCACAGATATTCTGTTTCGATATTCCAAGATTTCTCTCTAGTCACCAGCACAGATAAACATGTGTTGAGCCACTCAGTTCATTGTAAGACACAGCTCTGGCATGACACTGTTTGAGGGAGGAGACGTGTCAGGTTGACCACGGTCGGCCCTGCAACCAAGTGTGACCATAGCATAGCTCAACACTGCTGTCAAGACGCAGTGTGTGCATGGTTGTCATTCACAGTTTTTTCCAATGACTTATACTTTGCCATTTTTTTCCATCGCTGTTAAACTACCATCTAGCAAAACAACATTTTCTGAAGATTTTTCACTTTAAAAGCCGACCAGGAAGGTAGGGATTATCTCCATTGACCCACTGAAAGAATTTTAATGTGTAACATCTGTGCAGGAGGTGTTACGTTTGTTACGATCACGTGTTTTTCATGCACAAGGAAATTTTGAATTTTGTATTCTCCAGGGAATAGGAATTAGAAATAAGGGCCCGTCACCAATGTAAGCCTGTTTCAAATAATGCCCCAGGCCACTATTAGAGAATTTACGGTATTTCCTTTTTTCATCCACATTTTCTAATAGCATGCACCTCTCTGGTATGGCTGAGCTCTTTTTATAGCTTATCTAATCTACTATTTGAATTGACTGAACACACTTCTAAAGTACCACTTTTTCAATCAACATAAACAGAGCGTCAGGGGCTCTTGATCCCCGTGCTAATGATGCTAATGAATACTGAATGTTCTGATTGCAGCATGGCAATCAATCCCTGTGGCAGGGGCATAGGGGCTAATGGCGAGGCAAGGAGGTTGAATGTTATGGGAGCTATCTAAGCACCTCCTCCACACACACACACACACACACACAGTACATCATTAGCCTGTGTCTCCCTGAAGCCTCCACCATGTGTGTGCTTGTGGTTCTATTGTTCACCACTGCAGTATTAGTGCTTGAAAACCTTTTTTTAAAATCGTGGTTAAATGACCAAACCAGTGTTTTTTCATGTTTTTATGAACTATTGTTGTTACATTTTTAAATCATGCTGTGATTTCTCATTTCTGAGCGTGTTTCTTCAACCTTCCAGGCAGCATTGGTTTGAAAATTAACATTTAGAGAGCGATCCATCACAAAAAACAAGATGAACATGAACTCCATGTAAGCTCAGCAGACGTTTATTTTGGCTTATTTCTACCAGATTTGTGGGCGATAATAAACACTGACACTAACATAAGTCAATTTTTTGTGTAAATTGTTGGTGTAAAATGTTATTCTTCCCAGATTTCAAAATAATATTTTTTCCCTTTAACAACATGAGTGAATGCTTTGGCAGATGGCACTGGTGTAAGAGCCTGAAAATAGTGCCTCTTTCTATGTGTTGAATCAAGTATTGATTCTGAATCAAAAAATGACACCAAAAATTTAAATCAAATTGTGAGATTCCTAAAGAAGTCTCATAATTTTCTCTTTGTGTTAGTAGTTGCAGTATATGTTTTTGAACCTGTAAGAAATAGTTTTATTTGCCTCTTGGTTAAAGTGCAGCTTGTGCCTTGCTCACAGTGTCTGTTGATTTTTGTAGCCTATACCATATACTCTTTGCTCTTAGCCTATCATCATAATCTGAACTGCAGGCTGTAAAATGACCAGCTATCTGCTCCCCCAGCTGAAGTGAAGCCATGTATGAATATGGAGGGTCAGGGTTTGCATGTGCGTAGCAACAGGGCAGAAACCACAGAGATGGCGGTTTAGCATGCAATGTCATACCAGTAAATAATACTTACATAAATATCTGCACCATAAAATCCATCCTGGTAAACAACACTGCAGAGGATGCAAACACAAACAAACAAACAAACACACAATAAAACAAAAACATCCATATTAGTGCATGTTGACATGCAGGCACTGGGCTAGCTATCCAACAAACCCCCATATCCACTATCCAAAAAATACATAAGTGAGGCAGAAGCAAAGGGGAAATACAGCAGGCACCCCCCTCTGCTCACTAATGGCTGGGTAAGGAGGCTGGGAAGGTCCAAAAACACTCTCTCACTAGGTCATGTTATAAATATACATGTTATAAAATATTATACAGCCAATTGGCAGCATCAGATTTATATTTAGGTTTCATATCCAAAATAGAAAATAAAGTATTCAGTTCTTTTTCTAGCATGATAGCCTAATGCAAGAAATAGGGAATAATAATTTCCTTGCCATGTATCTGATTATATTTTAATTTATATTTTATTTTAATAACTCAACCACAAAAACACATGGCTTTCATTTATTTTGTTAACAATGTATTGAGTTTATGTATGTGATCCTCAAAATGTACAGTTTTGTGTATCACATGCCAAAAGGATTATAGAGTACGGAAAAAACAGAAGTCAAGGCCTTTCTTAATGCAGAGTGCACAAAGTGTGTTAATGGGAGTTTGAACTTGGCAAGTTGAATGATGGATTCAAAACTTTCAAGGATAGGAGGATTCAGCACACTTGATTTGCGACTGTGTCTTTGTTGACATCTGTGGCTTAGCTGGAGCCTGCTCCATGAAGCAAGATTAGTGGCTTAGCCAGCTATCTTTGGGCTTAACTCAGGTTTTCTGGTACCATGAAGCTGGCTCATGTTAACCGTTGTTGATCACCGTGGTAAGCTATGCTGCACAGCTAACCCGCTTCAGAGGTTCAGATCAAAATCTGTCAACAGAACCGACCAATCAGCTCACTGGAAAAAAGAGGTTATCATTCTTCCAGGATCCTGACATGGACATAAGTATTGACTTTAAAATAAAGTGACGAGTAATAAAGAGCTATATATATTTGTATATATTTGTATCTATTTGTATCGACAAGAGGTGACTTTGTGATGATACTTGGAAATAAAAACTATACCTTCTGTTGTCTTTTATGATAAAAACTCATCCACACACTGTTCAATATTTCCCATGATTATAAGTTGCAACATAGACCTCATCAGGCATTAACTACTTTTCCCCTCCTCTCTGCTTTGGCAGCTTACATTAGTTTTAACTTTTTTATGTGCATCACATATTCATAATAGCTTGTTCATCATCAGGTAAATAAGCAAAATATACTCACTAGATATATATTATAATAATTTATAGTTATAGCCTTACTTTTAATATTTGGAAATGGTTTCTAGTGTTTTTACAGCTTCTTACTGTATTCTAGTTATGTGATTATATTGTTTACATTTCCCCATGTTGAATATAATTTTTTGCTGTTGTTATAACCAAATTTTCCGGCGTTTCATCTCATTTCATGATTCTGATAATTTCGAATGTAAGTAACAGCTCATTTACGAGATCGTGCTCAGAACTGGATTGGAAAAGGCAGAGTCATCTTAGTCATTATTTATTATAGTTAAACACTTAAAAGACTCTGTATGGGTGTTATTTAAACAGATCAGAATGACAGTGACCAAACAAGCCCACAACTGTCATCAGATTTTGATCCAAATGTTTGCCTCAAATGTAAATTCCGATTGGTGCAGTGAAGTACATGACATCACCTCTTTCCAACCGAGCCCCGCGCACCAGTGAAAAAACCACAAAGAACAACGGCAATGACAGAAATCTGTTGTAAAATAATCAAAACTGTTTTAACTTTTGCCGAAGATAATGTTTTCACGAACGACCCAATTGGCATGTACTGTTATATACTGTAGTTTCTATGATGTCTAGAGGCCTGTGGACAGACTCTCTGTGTGACGGAGTGCTACAGTATGACTGTCTGTGGACTTGACTGTTACTGAATACTTCTTCTACTGCATTACAGATCAATAAAGCAGGTACTGTAAGTAACTTCACAGCAACCCCACAGGCTACACACTAGTTACTACACATCACACCAATCACTCATAGTAAGAAGAAAAGTGGAGGATTTGCAGGAGAAAAACTAGAATTACCGCCCTGCGGTTGTATGTCTCCACCAACCAGTACGGGTGCAGTTTACGTCCATGTCTGTCCAGACTCATATAATATATGTAGCGAAGACTTCAAAGGAATTTAATAAAAGTAAATCAATAAATAATGGCCATAACAATGTTTTTCAAGGACATTATGATGTCACAGTGAAACTGAACTTTGACCCTTTGGGGTAAAAAGCGTCATCACTTCATCATTTTCTCCTATTAGACATTTGTGAGAAATTTTGTCATAATTATGAATTCTTGAGTTAAGGCCAAAAACGTGTTTTGTGAAGTCACAGTGACCTTTGACCACCAAATTCTACTCAGTTGATCCTTGAGTTCAAGTGGACATTCGTGCCAAATTTTAAGAAATGCCCTTGAGGCGTTCCTGAGATATCGCATTCACAAGACAGACAGACAGACATCCCGAAAACATAATGCCTCCGGCCACGGCTGTCGCCGGCGCGGAGGCATAAAAAAGAAAAATGTTTGGAATCCTGACTTTTAGTCTCCAGTATGGGTCAAATTCTAAAAAGCACTGGGTCCTACTCTCCATAAGACAACTTGATATCATCTTCTGTTGGACCCTCCTTGCCTCATAAGCGCCCATGTCTTTCCATCTCCACCCCTCTGTCTGTAGCTCGGGCTTTCTGTTACAGATATGTAGTCTCCGAGCCCAAGCCGTGATAAAACTGTTGACATTACTATGACATCATCAGTGTTATTCTTTCAGACTTGACACAGCTCCTCCAGAGCCACAGAAGATATTACACAACAATATTCACAGGCTGAGTTGTACTAGCCATGATGAGTAAACTGGCTTTCATTTGAAAAGTCATTTTCAAAATTAAAGAAAACTTCAGAACACTGAGAACACTTTAAGAAAATCCAGGGGTGTATCTTTAAACATCCATGGCACCGCACCTTAACACTGACTGCTGGAGATAAGGTTTCTGAAACAATGCATGACAAAGACATCTGATCATAATTGCATTACCGTGTGTTTCTCCATTCTTGTGTCCTGATCTGCAGAGGAATTCCTTGTCTAATGATATGAAAACGCTGTACGACCATTAGCGCTGAGATTAAAAACCTCCCTCTTTGTGCAGTGTATGCATGTTTGTGTGTGAGAGAGAGAGAAAGAATTCCTCATCTAGCTTCCAATAAAACAAGCAGGACGATGCTGTCAGTACTGCATTATGACAGAGTTCCATTTACCATGAAGAGCTCCTCAGAGGACCAAGCTTCCAATTTCACCAGCCAATAGACTGGTTTCACACCGTTTGCGCTAAATCTCTGATAATCAATAAATTCTCAAATGTCAAGGTGGCCCAGAGAGTCATTTCACTCATTAAAATGTATTCTGTGGGACTGCAGCTCTGCTACATGCACATATTGGCTTATTGATACCATAGGCTGTCATGTCAGCCCCCCTTAAAGACATGAGGGAACATTTTATGAACACACACACACGCACGAAGCAATCTTAGTTTCCTAGCTGTGTCACAGAATTTATTTGGAGTCAGCTCATCACCACTCGAGACAGTTTTAATAAAAATACATCATGGTCCACATTAATAATTCACCATCCGACTGCCACCAGGGCAATTAACCGGTGCAGCAGCGTTAATGAAAGTACAATCTGCAGCACATATCTCTTTGTCAAGACCATGCCTGAGTGTTCATCCAAACACCTATCTTCCTCATCCTATGTGACGGCTTCTCTGCTGCTAGAGATGCTCCCAGTGACAGTATTTATGGTACTATTCTACTATATGGGTGAAGGTGCTATTCTTTCCTCCATTCATTCCAACAGATAGCCTTTGGAAAACAGGGCTTCAAACTATCTATGTTGGATGGAAAGTGTTTTGTATTGGGTTATTTCCATTTCCACACTAATAAATATTACACCATATATTTTCAAATAGTGGCTTCTACTGAATAGACAAGCAGGCCTTTACTTGAAACAGGCTTACATTAGAGACTTGCCTTTACTTCCAATATACCCCCCAGTTATATAAGTATATGATAGTATATTATAAGCTTCTGTCAATGAACTCAACTCTTCCTGCACAGATGGTTCACATTAAAAACCTTTAAGCAGCTGAAAAGGTATATTCCCTCCCTCCATTGGTATGCCTTTAATTTGAAATATCTGCAGGAAGTGTTTCACTGACTGTAAATTAACAGCAATTGAAAAAATGTCAGAGTAGAAACAATTGAAATTAATTAGTGATTGAAAATAAAATAGTGCTGTAGAAATGCATATTATGCTGAATTTACATGAGCCGTTATAGAACTGCCTCTATTTTTTGTCGGCCACTGTTATTTGCAACTCCGGCCTTATTTGAGTACCAGCTTTTATTTATAAAATAACTGGTTGTTAAGATGTTATATTAATATGTTAATAAGTTTTGAATTCACAAACAAAGATCTACAACAAAGATTCATTAATATTGTTTTTTTTTATCTCACAGGAGAAGGTTAATACATATGTTTTTGCATTTACACACTGCTTGGCAGGTGTGGAAAAATAACATTATATAATATATGTATATTATATTTATATACTTACAGAAACATTAATTTGTGGATTGTTGTAAAAACAGGTGCAAAATCAACTTTCAGCTGTTTAAGAAATTGTACAAAATAATATTTGTGGACCAGTGTTTTTAATTTATACGATTTATTATTCTTACTTTATAAGTGCATGTTCATATTTATTTTAAATGAAATAAAACAACAAAAAAAATCACCTATCCTTTCAGCTTGCGTATGTTGCAAAACACACGTGGGTGTCAAGGGAAAATTGTTGTAACTTGTAACATTTTTAAATACATTAAGTATTTAAATAGCCAAAGTAATGCCATTGATTTCCATTTACTATCCAACTTTGTGTTGTATACCAATGAGAATATGTGATGCTCATTGGTCAGTTTGAGCTATTGTTGTCAGTGACCAGCAATATGTGTGTTTCCATCGACTCAGCGAGTAAATTATGACATCCATGAAGCATGTAACTTAAACGTCACTCAAGCTTCTGCTCTACTGAAGAAATGAAAAATTGCGGCAGATGAAAACATCTGATCTGTGAGGATTGATGAGGAGACTGTTGATGTCATGTCTCCATCATGTTTTCCACATGGTTTCCCATAATTTGAGCTTTGACTGGTGCTCTTTTAATTGTGTCATCTTGTTGTGTCCTCTCGTTCTGCAATGCTTTAATGGCACCTGACTGGAGAATTGGCGCCGCCACCGACTGTTTATCTTGATGCGCTCAACTCCAAATATTTGCAAAACAGTATTGGATAAAAACACACGTTAAATCACATTTTCGTTTGCATTTTAAAAAAAAACTGTTAAAAAGGTTAAAATTTGCACTACATTTGGATGGAAACCTGACTAGTGTGAGAAATTCTATCTGCTTCCATCCTTAAATACTGTAGATTCCCAGCCAGCTCCCTTAGTGTCCATTTGCTTGCAGCCATAAAGAGCAAAATAAATAAAAAGAACCGAGAGAATAATGGCAAATCAGATCTGACTGCCCACAATACACAGCTCTGCTTATTTTGTCTCCAGAGCATTCAGCCATGGAGGGTCATCCAGAGCTTCTGCTGGGGCTGGGAAGATGGATTAGTTTTTTTGCTTTTTTTCTTAACTTTTTGGCAACTGGGTTAACTCCAGTTTAAGTTTTAGTAGAGGACCTCCCATTCCACCATGAACACAGCCTCCCTCAATGACACCACGGTCCAAGGCCAAATCTGTCTGTCATTTCCCATGAGTCCGTGCAAAGGCACATGCCTGTTGGTTGATTCAGCATGCTGTGGAAGTGGGGGAGTGTGTTATTGCTGTGAGGCGAGGCTGGCATGCACCGCTCCACTGACTCTGAGCACAGAGATTTGGGACTTGCCATTGGATAAGGGAAAGGGAGAAGGAGGGACCAAAGAGGAAGAAATGACAACAGGACAAGAGCAAGAAAGGATGCTCACCCTCCATAAGCTGGAATGTGGGGAGGCGGAGCAGCCGCCCTGAATGTATTGTACACGGTCCGTCCTCGACCTCGTAGGTGGGCTCCTCTGTACGCTGCTGCTGCACTGGCTGCTGGGTAGGGAAAACCTGGTACTGGAGACAGAGAACAGAAAATGATGCACACCCACCCTGATGTCACAATGTCCCCGAAAAGAACGCACAATTTCCGCTTAAGGCAGGTTATTTAAGTACTGTTCAGGGCATGGTATAGCACAAAGAGCTGTACACCTGCAGTTGATACGTATTAGCGTTTGAATCCTGGAGAGAATGTGTATAGTGTTCTCCCATTTCAAGTTGTAAAAAAGAAATGTGAAGAGAAAAAAAGAATAGAAGAGAGAGAGTGGCAGTGGAGTGGAGCTATTGCAGTGGTATTGTTATTAACTAATCATTAATCTTAATGGGAGACGACTGACACAAAGCTTAATTTGAGAGCTGGGGTGAGTGAAGGTTGAGAAGGAGATCGAGGTGCCATTTCCAACCCTAATTATACATCTCTTCAAAAAGGAGTTCTAATAAAATGCTAATAGAAACAGTGAATCATTCATTGACCTGATGAAAAATGGAAGGTTTGGAAGGCCAAAGGATAAGAGTTTCTCAAAGAGAGACAAGGAGAGGAGTGAGGCTGGTAATTGTTCCTATTCATCTTTTGTCACCTTGATTTTAGGACTGAGTGGCCTGGCTACCCTTAAAGTCACAGTTGTGACTCTTCCCAACGCAACTCCACTCTGCTGTTGATATGGCCTAAAAGAAAAGGAGTGCTTGGCAAAACAGATAGAAAACAACTTAGGACTCATTAGGACTTCACAATACTGAGCAACCGACGCCCAGCTTATGGACAGGCAAGGCAGGCAACTGCGTGGGGCCCCAGGCTGTTAGGGGGCCCCCGTAGGCTCCTCCACAGCAATGTCTCAAAATGTGGCAACCACAGTGACCGCAACCCCCTCCCCCTTAAACAACCAATGGACGATTTGCAATGAAATCGCAGTAGGAAACCTCCCTAAAGGGTTCCATGTCATTCCCGTCAAACTTGCATGATTTGCGTAACATTCTCGAAGTTTAAATTGAAAGTCAGTGAAGGAAAATGAAGAGGAGTGATCCGTCTGGAAGTGAAAAAAGAAAGAGGAAAAAAGAGGATGAGGAAAAAAGAAAGCAAGACAGTGGTAAGTGGAGGAGATAATAACAATGAAGCATATCAGTAAATGAAGGCTTTTTTGTCTAGCCTTAACTAATGGAAGAGACACTTGAATAACTTCAGCTTGCATTAGACTTTTTTTAAAGATATACTATATATTGTACACTATATTTATATTGTTTTTATTTGAAGTTATTTACAGTGTTTTATTGTTCTATATATTTATATTGTCCCAATTTATTACATTCTACTAATGTGAACACTAGCTCTTCTTCAGTAGAGTGCAATTTTCAAAGGTCTTTTGATGTGAGGACATCGCGGCAGCCTTTGCACTAGCCAAGGCCCGTAAGCAGTATTTGCAAAATCAGTGCTTCATGTGTTGATGAGCACTGGCCTTATAATGTGGGTTATTTACAATGTGACAACATTGAAGTTATTTAGTTCTGTTTTTTATTGTCCTTTATATTTATAATTTGAAAATTCTACTAATGTGACCATTTGAAATTAAAAGAAAAGTTTTGATTTTTTGTTACATAACTTAATGGTGATGAACGCTGGTTAGAGGGGCCCCCTGGGAATTTCTGTCTAGGGCCCCAACAGACTCCAGAATCACCACTGCTGAGCAATACTCCATAACACGTTGACAGTGTTTTAGCAGGGGGTTGTTGTTATTTTATTCAGTTTTTTATATTCATAGTAGTTGTTTATTTTTCAGATTTTTTATTAAGGGAATATCTATTAAAGCTGAAGTCGGTACGATTGAGAAGAGAGTGCAGCTTGAAAATTTGAAAGAGTACAAGGTCCTTCTCCACTGTGCTCCAGCCCTGCCTCCAAAGCCCCTCCCCGCATAGTAGCCCAGTCTAATTCTTTCTTTTTAGCTTGCTTTTCTTCATTGGTCTTCTTCTGTTTACTTGTCTTTGTCGTGTAAGTTGTTGTTGGCAAAGGAGGGATGGGCAGTTTTGTCATTGCTTGGTTGTTTGGCAATGAAGATATGGAGCTTCACTGAGTGAGAGCACGCAGGGGGGAGGGGAGCTGCATGTAACGTGTGCAGGACCAGTGATTGACACCCCGTCAGACACTCCTCCTGGCTCTGATTGGTTGTTTTGATTCGGGAGCGGTGGATTCTTGCAAATGGCCTTAAGGGCTGCAGGTGGAGGCAGAGGAGCCTGATTTTTTCACAGATTATCTGTCTCATGTACTACTGTCAGGACATAGTGACAGTTTTAGCAAATATGACAAAAAGTTATTTTTATACAGGTTACTTACTTCTGCTTTAATATGCTGCAGTTTTATTGCTAGGCCTGTGTGTGATGCGAACACTTGTTTTTTTTTTCAAGACTGAACCAATTTTAGTGAGTTTTATTGCATGGCTTTCTTGGTCTGTTTTTATTGTTTAGTCAGTGTGTTTTTGCATGTTCCCTGTGTAAAAGTATAGAACAGAGCATTTTATTGTGGTTCCTTGTTAAATAATTAGTTTGTAGGAATAAAGTTTGTTCTTAATCATTTCTCCTGGTGTGCTGTCTGCTCTCTCTTTCAGTGATCTAAGCTCTACCCAATACTAATATTTCTAGAAAGGCATTGCCCCAGTTACACAAATAATGACCATCCTTTCTCAGAAGTAAAGGTAGGAGTATTGTGAAGTTAATGACCGTTTAGAGACCACTGCTCACATTCTGTCTCCTAGGAACAGCCCAAGGTAGTTTCTTCAAACTGTGACCAATAGTTTCCTAACTTTGACCATAAATATTATTACTACAAAATAATACCGATATTAGTAATGGTTGTGTACTTTACTACTAATATAACTCCAAAATGTGGGCAAAACCATGTGGTAGAATAAGCATAAATTCTAGTAGACTGGGTTGAGCATTGGTAGTACTATCAGTTAGCATAGCCACTGTCTTTTTTTCATTCTGGAAGAGCTTTGACAGTTGACAAAGAAATTTGCTTTGGTAATTTGGTGAGTCTCCTGAACCTTAACCTGCTCTGCTATCAAAACATCTGAACTAATTAACCACAAGAACAGGTGATGGCCTCTATCTGGAATGGCTGCAATCATAACCTATTAATAAGATAACAGCGCAAATAACTACTACAGAAGAAGCCTTTAAAGCTTGTACACTTCTTACACATGTGCACAAACACGCAAAACACACACTCACATGCCCCAATGGCATTTCGGGTACTTGAAAGGTGAAACAAAGGTAAATCAATACAAAGCCATTTTGTAATTAAAAGAACTTGGGGGTGAATTAGGCAAACGACTGTCTGGAGAAATTGAAAATATTGATTTTAATTTACAAAATATATTTCATACCTTTTAATGTCCTTGCAGAAAATGGACAATTAGATTTCCTTCTTTCTTGTCCTTTGCTTTCCTTCAGTATTCCTCTCCTCTGCCACACTCTTATCTTTCTCTGCTCTTATCGCCAAATCCAGGTATTTTTCACCTTAATGGCCATGGTTAATGACAGGGTGGGGGGTTGGGGGAGGTGAATTCTGGGATGGCCAAGACTGAAGGTGGCTTGTGGGTGGCGGTGGGGGTTGCAGAATGTGTGTTTGTTTTGAAGCAGAGATGGCAGTCTGTTGTTGTGTTTGTGCGACTCAGCATAGTACTCAGGCTATAAAAAGACTTTGCCTGGTTGCATGTTGCTTGGAAGGGAAACAGAGGAGATGACGAAGGTTAAAATGAAGGGGGGTGGGTGAGGAGAAGGAGAAAATAAAGATGTCGAAAAAACTGAAGACCAAAACGAATGAGGAGGAGGATGATAACGACAAAGGAGATGGTGACAGATGGAGAAGGGCATGTCCTCCTACCTGCATAGAATTCTGGGCTGTAGACAGCGCTGACCACTGGATTTAACTTCCAGCCTGAAACAAGACAGACAGAGTTTTATTGTGGTTAATTTATATGCCCTGTGTGTTCTGTTTCATCTACCTGGGAATGTATTCAGATATTTAGAACACACTAAGGTGACATGAACTTTTTTAAGACATTGTATATTGTCTGATACTAAGTACATTCATATACAACTAATTTTCAATAATATGTTTTCCCCGGCAACACGAAATGTTCATATTGAACATATCTGTAAGTCTAGGCAACTCAAAGCACTTGGTTAGAGGGGCACTCCAGTGATTTAGTATTACACTTTCATAAAGTTAGGGGTTGGCTCTAGCTTAAAAGTTAAAGGATCAAGAAAGTGATTACAATTCATCCTCAGGGGAACATGAACGTCTGAACCAAATTTAATTGCAATCAATCCAATAGTTGTTGAGACATTTCACTCAAAACCATAAATGTGAACCTCTTGGTGGCACTAGAGAAAAACTCAGGGGAACACCAAAGTTACTAGGATACATTGTCTGGGGACCATGAATACCTGTATAAAATTTAATGGCAAATCCGCCCAATAGTTATCGAGAAATTTCAGTCTCGTTCAAAGTGGTGGACCGACTGACAGACCAACTTTGCCAAATGGCTAAAACCCCTTCACTCCCAACAATGCAAATCATTTTGTTAGGCCTTCCTTGCCTGGTAAATGCCCAGGCTTCCAACCTCCGTGTCCCCAGTTTGTAACTCAAGCTTTCTGTCATAAATTTCTCTCTAAGGTGAGAAAACTCTGATGACAGGATCAGACAAAGGCATTACACAGAACTTGAAGCATTAGACAGGATGCAAAATGCTGGATCTGGTGTCAAAGCTGTATACAAACGTCACTATGCACTGGAACAAGGGGACATAATCTGGGCAGCATTACATTTCCTCTCTTAATATACTAGCCAATGCAAATTAGTTGCATTTAAATGTAATTTGTCAAGACAGTGTTGCCATTTAAAATGTAGTGAAAGTTGAAAAATGTAAATGTATGTATGCAATCTAGTTTTTTTATGTTTTCGTCCGCTTGTATATTCTTTGTAATGCCAGTGTGGAAGTCACATGTCAAAAATAAGCGAGGCAGGCAGAACCATTAGCTGGTAGACTAAAAGTTAGGCTGCAGCAAAAACATGCCAGCTGCTTTCTTGCTTGCTTCCTTATCTCCTTCCTCAGCTTCTTCCATTTTGCAAACATTAGGATTTTTTTGCTCTAATACTGAACGGTGGTGTGTGGTTAGCATAGCCTGATAATCAGACTGGACTGGCTGATTTTTTTCTCCACTTCATTATCCAGTCTGACATTATTGCCGTTTGACCCATGCTTGTTGCTCTGTGGCTGTTTTTCTGTTTCCATGTATCTGACTCTGTCACAGAAAGTTGCATTTTTAATCCCGTTTCCAAAACCCTGGGTGGCTCAGTTTTTTTTTCCAACAAAGGAAACAACTTTTTATTTTTTCCTATCTTTTTATCTGCATGTTGCTGTTTACCTTGCTTTTTCATACACCCTTTATTTTTCTAAATTGCATGCATTGTACTAGCACTTCTTCTTGCAGGACAATAAAGATCTGAACTGAACGGAACTGAACTGTGATTCAGAGGGCTGGAACCAGGCTACAGTAAATTAAAATCCAGGCTTTAAAATGTCTTTTCAGAAACCCTTGTGTGATGTCACAGATGCAACATCCATGTTTTACTTAAGTCTATTTGTGACTGGGTGTCAGTAGCCCTGATGTGATGTGAGCTTTCATGTGTAATGCATCCATATACTGTATACAGTGCCTATAAAAAGTGTTCACCCACTTGAAAGTTTTCATGTTTTACTTCCAAGGTGGATGTTAATGTGACTTTTTTTTAACCCTGAAAAAAGGAAAAGACACCTTTTAATGTCAAAGTGAAAACAGATCTCTATAAAGTCTAAATTGATTACAAATATAAAATACAAAATACATGTTTGCTGAAGTCAGTATTTAGTAGATGCACCTTTGGCAGCAATTGCAGCTTGTTCTTTTTTTAAACATGTATGCTGGAGCAATATGACATCTGCTACAATTTTCATCTACTTTGCAGTACATTCTTGCTAGCCTATACTTGGAGAGGTGGGTATGATGCACAAGCTTAAATTGAATTACACCTAGTTTAGCACATGATGTGCTCCCATTAACTCTCATCAGGGCCTCATTCCAGGATTCATCAGATATCACATCCCCTACTTCCTCCTCCCATTTCTCTTTAATTTTAATTAGGGAAACATCTCCGAGGGATGGTATATACTGAAGTAGTTTCTTGGAATGAGGCCTTTTAGATTGGAAGGAATTTGGAGGATCATGGTCATCTATAGCAGATGGTTGTGATGTATTGGGGAAGTTTGGATCACGATTTTAAATGAAATGTCAGGCCTCGAGGTATTGAAAATGACTTGAGTAGGGAAAGTTGAATTTTTGAGAAACATGGTTAAAGGTAGAGAACATACCCTCAGTAAAAACATCTTTAAATTTGGAGGGACCGAGCCTTTTCCAGAAGGCAAAGGTATTGTCCATTCTAGCAGGGACAAAACAATCTAAAAGGGATCCTGTGTCAAACAATGACACAAACTGCCGATTATGCGGTACCATATTCAACCTTCAGCGTGAACAAGAATAGTCCCGTTGTTTATGTAAGGTCCAGATCGTAAAGTCCTGTGCATGCTGTAGAGGCCATTCTTCTCGATAATGAATGTCACCAGTCACAGATGCTTTTTCACTCCTTAATTACCCCACGATTGTAAAATTCCTGGGCTTCTTCAGGTGATTCGAAGGTGAGCGTCTGCTACTCAAAGGTTACTATCAAGTGGGTGGGGTGCATCAGACAAAACCGAACTCCCTTCTGGTAGAGTGCCTGTTTAACACCATTGTAGGCTGTGTGCTTATTCGCCAACGCTAAAGTCGGGGTAGGATCTCAGAGCTGTCTCCTGAAACTTCCCCACGATTCCTAGACCACCTGCTTCTTTCACCTGGAAACGAAGAAAACACACTACAAATGGTCTTGCTGTTTTCTCGTCTTTCGGTTTTGGGGCAAGACACCCTATGAGCTCTCTCCAGCTCTGGCCCGGCCACCAGGAGCTCAGAAATTAACTTAACCAGGTCCTTGCTGTTCTTCCTGCCCTCGAGGATATTAACTATTCTCAAGTTGGATCGACGTGACCTGTTTTCAGTGTCATCTATATGATCCAACAATGCTTGGTTCTGAGCTCGGAGAGATTTGATTGTAGCTTCAGCTGTGGCCAATTGTTCAAAATTCTCTCCGGCAACAGTAGCTGTAAGGCAGGTTTGGAACAAGCCAACCGTATCCACGGCTGTCTGAAGTGGCTTTATAGACTAGAGACATCACCGGCTCTCTGCTTTGCCAACTCGGCCAGGTACAGGTACGCTAGCAACTTCGTTATGAGTAGATGCTGTACTAGCTGCCATAGCTGAAAGTTTCCCTGCTAGGCTAACACTAGCTTGTGTTGTAACTGGGGCTTGTACGCTGGAATTCTTTTGTTTGGAGTTGCTCATTTTGATAACAAAAAATGTCACTCGCGTTTATGGTTGTGACAGTTTTGTGGGGGGAAATCTGATATTTAGTAGTATAATTGACAATATGATCAAGAGACCTGTTGTCAACATCTTTACTCTCACATCGCAAAACAAAATTGCAATTGCAGCTTTGATAGTGGATAGGGCTATATCAGTGTTGAACATCTGGATACTACAAATTTTCCCCATTCTTCCTTACAAAACAGTTTTAAGCTCTTTCAGGTTGCATGGGGATTGTGAGTGAACAGCTTTTTTTTCGCATCCAGCCACAAATTCTCAATAGATCTGGAGTCTGACTTGGCTCCTCCAGGATATTGTTGTTACTGAGCCATTCCGGTGTAGCTTTGGCTTTATGCTTGGACTAATTGTTTTGCTGGAGAACAAATACCTCCCTATTCGCAGGTTTTCCACCACAGTTTCACTGTATTTAGCTGCATTGACCCCCCCCACATATGACAACTTCAGTCTTATTCTTTCAGTTGCAACCCCGGTGGTGTCAAACAGACTTGGGAACAAATAAAAATGAAATATAAAAACATAATTAAAGCGGTAAGTAGGCTCACTTTCATATCTTACAAGTACAAGAAGTACAGATTTATTGCTTCAATCAGTTTCTGTTGTAAGATGATATCGGTATACAAAAGCACAGTGAAATGGCTTTGATATTGCTTAGGAAAAAAATGAAAGGACCAAAGTAGACTGTAGACTGTACACGCACGACTCCGACGTGTCGCACTGGCAACATACGGCTCAAGAAACTGACACAGATAAGTCATTCTCTGACAAGAATCTATATTTCTTATATAAAAAAATCTTCAGGGAAAGCCAAAGGGCTTTGCTGGCCTCTGCATAGAAGAGACCCTCTCAGGATCAGCGCACCGAGCTCCACGGGATCTTTCATGATTGGTTATGACATTTTTCAAGAGAACTGATTGCTTAGTAGGCGGTGCTTTTATATGTGTTGATCTCTTATCTCGAACCTGCTCTGGAGCAGGTTAGGTTCGCAGCATAAGTTACCATGGAGATTTACCCCGGTAAGAAGAGAACCACCGTCGTAGCCCTGAAAACCCAGGGATAACCCTGAAGTTATCTCGCTAACCTCAAATCCTGCTTCATAGTACAGGCCTCTGGTGTTCTCCCTCAATAGTTTCCTTCTTGTTCGGTCCCTCAGTTTTTGAGGACGGCCTGTTCTCGGCAGATTTACAGATGTGTCATACTCTTTACATTTCTTATTGACTGATTTAACTGGACTCAAAGAGGTGTTCAGTCATGTAGAAATGGTCTTGTCTCCATTCCCTGACTTTAGCTTTTCAATCAAGCTTTTGCAAAATTGTTTGGAATGTTCCTTTGTCTTCATGGTGGAGGTCTTGCCACGATACTGATATGTGACTATATGTGATTCCCGTGTGTCCTATTAAAAGGGGTGAATACTTAAGCAAACATGTATTTTGTAATTTAGATTTTTTTATTAATTTAGATCACTTTGTAGAGATCTATTTACACTTTGAAATGAAAATGTCTTTCTTTTGATCAGTGTCAAAAAAGCTACATTAAATCTATGTCGATTGAATGTTGGAAAACAATAAAATATGCCTTTTCTGTAGGCACTGTAAACATTGACTTGACTTACCATTTGCATATGGGTTGACAGTCTTCTTATTTGTCATTACTCGGGCTGTTGCATTGTTGACCTACAGTAAATAAAGAGAGGTCCATGAGTTATGATACTTATAGGTTACTAGTGCTATACTTGTAAGAGTAAATCTGCATGCATAGTTTCCTGATAAACAAAGAAAGAAAGCAGTACACTGTATCATGGCAAACACCCATGTCATTTGTGTGTTTTCAAAACTGCATTCAGAAACACTTAAAACACATCCAAAACAAATCAGTTTTCTTTCTCATTTGCATATTTTCTATCTTATGACGTTTTTCAGCATGCTCTCCCCAATTATAGTGACATTTCAATAAAATACAGAGAAAAGTAAGGAAACACCAGATGCACTAGGCAAAATTATGTTTTGTAAATGTATAGATGCATGCGATGGGAAGGAGAAAAAAATAACAAAGAAAATATCATTGGGGAAGGGGAGAAGAGAATATGTTGGGAGCATTATGCAACATCAAGTCAACCTTAAAACGTGAGAAGAACTGTTGTGACGAAAGCAACACAAAGCATTCACACTCAGACAACAGCCTCTCTAATTCATTGCAAGAATAATTATTGAGATCGAAAAACAACCAAAGAAAATAAATGTACTCAAATAAACCAACCAAGTCAATCAATCAACCAATCAAATCATTCCAAATTCAAACAACAGCTAACAGGGTAAATTAAAATAAGGGTGCATTGTCTTCCAAAGTAAAATAAAAAAAAATAATAAATGGGTTTCCAACAATTTCAGATAGATGTGCAAACGAATTCATATCTCAGTCAGTACCGCTCGCACACGCAGCTTCAGGAGAACACTTAGTGAATGGACACGCACGCCGACACGCAAAAATGTATGTCAATATACAGCATCAACTCAACCACAATTCAAAAAGAAATGTCACGTGAGTTTTAGCGTTGCAAACGTTCCAAAGAGAGAGGAAGAGAGAGAGGAAATGCTGGCAGAATGGCTTGCTCGCTCACACTTACCATTCCCAAACCTTTTGGCCCCGCCCACTTGTTTGTGTACTGTTACCGTTGTAACTGTGTTGGATGGGGCCCTAAACAAGCTACCGTTGGAAGGATGGTGGGGGAGGAGGGGATGAGAAAGGAATAAGCAGCATCTTACTCAGGTGGCCAAGAAAACTTTGCAATCATTCCACTGCACAAACTCTCTCTTTCAGCTCTCTCTATACAAGCAGCTAGCTGGTTTCTTGAAGCATAACTCCGACCATTTTGTCCAGACAAGCTGTCTTCATCCATCATACTGATTGATTTGGACCAAAAATGTCTTATTTGCTTCACTACGGAGATAACTTAATATTGGCTCAGCTCAGAGTCCTATAGAACCAGCCTCACTCTGAAGGCACCCACAGCATGTTTTTTTTTTCAACACATAGTTTCATTAATCAGTAATGAAACACAAAAATATGTAAATGAATGACATCTAAAAAATCACATTTATCTTATAAAGTACTACATTGATTAGTGTAAAATCCTGTAGCTGAAAAGGCAGAGATGTAGTCTGGCCATTCCAGATGTGGTCTGTTTGATCTGACGGTATTCTGTTTGCAGTGTGTTCTCTGTGTATATACGCCTTGCTTTAATGTGTTTTTCTTGATCCAGACACAGATCACATAGTAATACCAGGTGGAAATGGTGTGTAAAGGTGCAAACAGCCTGAGATCAGAGTTAAGACTAATGTTGGAAATGGGGAAAAAAGTGTTCCAGTTGGTTACTGTTACAGATGGTAAAGATCAGGTAGTTGGTAAATGACAATGTTGGATAAGCTGGTGTGTCATAAAGGTGAATGGACAAATCGGAAAAGGGAACAATGACAAGAGAAACATAGATTCCAGTGATGTTGATCTGGGATCTATAATAGATGAGTGATAAACACCATGGTGTGATTGGTCAATTATGCTTCTGTAAATTGTGTACACCTTCTTGTCCACAAAAGGTGCATCTGAACTGCAAAATATTTGGAGAATGTTTCAGGTCCATTTTGCATTATTGGTCAAGGACAACTTCTATGTAGAGAGGGAATGGCAGGGAATTTGTGAGAGTGTAAAGGGGTTATGGAGTGGCTGGGAGGCCTAAATGAAGAGAGTAGTGAAAGAGTGACACTGGAGAAGTTTTGTGTATTTGGTGGTGCCATAGGTGTGAAGGAAAGGAAAGACTGTAATGAAAAGATAAGTCACTAGACCTTGGACTAAACCTTGGAATCCAGAATGTTCCTTGCTCTTGTGGAAGCTTCCTGCTGCAGAATATGGTTGGAGCAGAAGCCTGCACACTTTTGAAGTGTCAATCTCCATGGAGAGAGAATTTCCCAGTTTAGCTTTTGGCTCTTCAATGGGTCTACATATATGGAGTGCAGTGTCAGATGGGGATTTGAAAAAGTGAATTCTGCTGATGTGATGTCATAGCAGTAAATTGTGGTAGAGCTGAATTGAGCTTGTGTTGGTCTGCATTTAGGTGGTATGCAGCAAGGATGTGAAGGGTCGAAGTGGCTTTGCAAGATCTACATAATTACCTAAAAGAATGTGTTGTCATATTGCAGGCAAAAAGGATCAACTGCAAAAACACAGGTTGTACTGTGAGAACTGGACAGTACTGCTGTGGCTAAGGAATAAGGGCTGTGAACTGCCAGAGTCGCAAAATAAACATACATAGGTACAGTGCTGAAATAGAACATGGTCCCTGTATAGGCCCATGTGGCTGTTTGTGGTCTTAAAAGACGCCAAAATGGTGGTAAGGTGGATTACCTGTGTCTGGGGATAACCTTGTTGAACAGACATTGCATGTACCAACAATGTACAGACTTCCAGACTGAATCTAAGATGAAAAACAAGATCAACTAATGGATTGATGCTGCATCTGCAAATGCAGATGGCTGCACCAGACTCTCATGGTGAAAAGGAAGCTGAGCCTCAAGGCAAAGCTCTCCATGAGCTCTCCAAGTTCTGCAGGGTGCCTGGGCTCACCCTTAGACATAAAGTAAGGAATTCGGCAGGGAGTTTGGAGTAGGACGGCTTATCCTTTTCATCAAAAGAAGCTAGTTGAGGTGGTTTGGGGTTCTGGGACCCCAGGGAAGACCCAGAACGTGCTGGAGGGATTACATATCCCATGTGGTGTGGATATACCTCAGAACGCCCTAGAAAGAGCTGGAGTATGTGGCTAGTGAGAAGGACATCTGAGCTACTGAACGTGGATGGATGGATAGATGGATGTGGATAGATGGAGAAGACTTGCTGTGGTGCCAGGGTATTATAGCCTTTGTCAGGGTACAATCATAGAAACAATGTTATATCTGTAGGTGCAACAGGTGTAGACATTGCCTGGTATGACGGATAAGCGATGGAAAATTGCAACTGCAATGTGATGCATGGGAGCAAAACCAAAAGTGGTCCAAAAAAGCGCTTTTAGGTTTAATGACTCTTGAAAATCCCAACCTGTGGTTATTGTACAGTGCCAATTCTGACCAACCATCAGAAACCCATTTGATTCCCTTCCAAAGTGCAGCCAATGTAAGAAATTCCACATGGTCCAGTTTTCAGTATGGCTTGTGTAGACCCTATAATATGGCCCACAGTTGGAATATGGATGATATGGACTGTTAGGTATTAGCTGGAATCTACATCATTATGTTGAAACTTGGGTCAAAAATGGACAGAGTTATGCTTCAAGACTGGTAGCGTGTAGCTGTTGTTCCTCTGAGTGGACACAAGACATTGAAATAGCACTTAGGTATTGTCATGCTACTGAATCAGGTTAGTTCTGAACCTTGCATTTCGCTCTCCAGGTGTCATCCAATTCTTAAGTACTTCCTCTGTCCATGGATAAACAAGATTTGAGGACTTTTTTTATGGGGGGAAAGCTCCTTTCATCATTAAACATATATAAGAACATCTTTTCTTTTGAACATTTATGGCCAAACTCCAAATCAATATTTGCACCTTAAACACAAATATGTCTATCTATCTATAATGCTGGGTAGTGTGGATTTTCACACTCAGTCTTTGGTAAGGTCAATTTCCTTGACAGTACAAAATCAGGTAAAACAGGAAAAAGGAACAAAAAGGTAAATAAACAAAAAAACAAACCAAAAAA
>NTHP01000136.1:532170-545660 GCA_003416845.1 Oplegnathus fasciatus | reverse complement strand
AAAAACAAGCAAAGTCTCTCACATACAATAATGATGAACTAGTTATATGTCAACATTTGTTTGTGTTTGGATTAATGAAACTGCACAAGGAAAGGGAAATGATGTGGCTTGGATGACTTGACAGTTTGATGTTACAATAGAGATGGCAAGGTGGGATGTGGCGGTAGACTGTCAAACGCTCACACATACAAACACACACACGAATACACAAACACACTCACACATACATAAAGAGGAAAAGGAGGACAGGGAGAAGGAAGAAGTCGAAAGAAATATTTGAGAACATGCACCTCTATTTTACGGCCTTCTACCACGGTGCCGTGTAATTTCTCTCTGGCCCTGTCGGCGTCCACGCTATGCTCGAACGTTACGAACCCAAAACCCTGCATGCAGGACGGAAAGAGGCAAGAACAACATGCACATTATTTTGTACATATTATACTCGACATTACATTGAACAACGGCTTGCGTCAATAGGAGCACAGTAGATAACACAATGTTCTGCTTCTAATTCAGTATTCTATATTACCCAACATCCATAAATATTATACAGGTCTGGAAAAAAAAGCTAATCGTTGATGAGAGGAAACTGAACCTTCCCAACCCTGCCCCCTTAATTACTATTTCTATGCCTGTCAAGCTTTCCATTCTAGCATGGCACATATTCAGTTGCAATTTAAGGGCCGTATGCACTCCAAAATAGACATCTACATGGATGTGCGCAAAGTTCTGTTTCTACTACACTGGGTGCCTGCTTACACAGATATCAGACAGAAGTAGGCAATAGCAGGATTCTCATTCTTAGTCGGTGAACGTAGGTGTTGCTGGCTGAAATTTAACTTTGTGAGTTGGTTGAAAACCTTTAAAGAAAGTATTTAAATATGCACCTGAGGGCTACATACATGATAGCATGCCAAAAGACTGAGGCTAAAGCTGCATGTTCCAGGCAAAACAGTGAGTTTGGCTGGAGTTACTGAAGTGTAAATTTTCAGTAACAGGACAGAGCTGCTAAAATTAGCCTGTACTGTAATATAGCAGCATCCAGGACCAGCTCCCATGCAGTGGATGTTCCAGTCCTGGGGGTTTTACTCACATGACCTTTATCACAAAATAATTTAGGCAGCTAATTATGCGCTCCTTGGCCTTGGACGCAATGCAAGGTTACTACTGTAGTAGTAGTAGAGTAGTAGAGCCCCATGTATACTCCTTTGTTGTGTTCAGAAATCCAAAGCTTGACAGGCCTGCAGTCCCTTGTTACTGTTGCTAAGCAATGATTAGACAATCGCTTTTCAGGGGAAGGGTTTCATATAGAACATCAATTAACTAAAGCAAGTAAGTTAAAAAAGAACAAAGAAAACAAAGTACAGTTGTTGTTGTTTTTTTTATGTGAACAATGAAATTATAATATTGCTTGTAAGACATTTTATTCACAACTGTTAGTTGTTGGAATTGAAGCCTTCCACTGTTTTTTCCCATTCATTACCTACGCTGTCCCGGTAAATTCAGGCCTCTGGGATTAGTAACATGCCTCAATAATAAATGCCTGCTTTTATAGCAGGGGATTATGACAATTACATACAATGTAGTTAGACATAAATCATCTACTGTACTGCAATGGTCCCATATTGTGGTGATACGGCAAATAGAATCCTCTAATGAAGTCATAATAGAGAAAATTAAATATACCAAAAGAATGAAGGGAAATTTAAATTCTTTATGGCATTAAATCGGCAATAAGAAAAAAGATTACAGTAATAACAGGAAGCAAAGCACATCAGTCAAGACTAAGAACACAAAAAATGCAAATGAACTTATCCTAAAAATCTCAAAGGAACTTAAGGACTTTAAAAGGACAATAGTCTAACCCAGTATAAAAAACAATGTTGTTCTAAGGAGGGCATTTTAATATACCAGTATTGATTAGCTATGACTCTCTGGTTTGTTAATGAAATAGAGTGGAGAGGTACTTAATTAACTTTGAACCTCAATCTACAAATTTTTCATCAATATCAAAATCATATTTTCCCTCATTAATGTGGTTTATCATTGAGTATATCATTGACTGTTCATATATTGCTGCACTGTAGCTCAGCATTTTGTTTTGTAACATTAAAATATTAGGCCTTTCTCAATAAGTGTTCTTGTCTGCACTTGTCTTCTCATGGACTTGTGAAAGTCATCAGTTGTGGCCCACGTGCAGTCCCAATTTAAAATCTACATTTAGCCATGTATGGTCCAAAAAGTGAGTTAACTGAGGCTTTACTTTGAGACCTAATTTGTGTAAACTTTCTTTGGACAAGTATCCTGGTCACCGTACGTGGTGGAGGACATCCAAATACACATGTGTTATAATTTTTGTTCAGCAAATGTTATTGTGTCCCCAAATTTTATTCCGATTTCTTTAAGGTGAGAAATTAACCACTTAGATTTCAAATATGTGGTCTATTTCTCAAAATCATGTCTATTGGAACACTTGCTCCAATGTATTCAGAGAGGTGAGGGCCTAAAAAGCAGGCCAAGGCTGGTTATCTCAGGAGCTGGCCTTCTAGATGAATCTTAAAACTCACACATACGATATTGACTTTTGTTTTACTGTAAAAATACACTGCAGTGATAATAACAGCTGCACAGTTATGTTGAAATGTAATCACCTGAGCCTAGCTGAGCCGGTGATGTCAGTAAGGACGATCTTGTCCAAATTGCAAATTGATGGTACTGTGTCCCGCTGCTCTTGTCTGTTTGGGTTCCCGAGTTCAACTTGTAAATTTCAAACTAGCAAGCACATGACTTCAAACTTTGCAAAAACTGGGTTGAGAAAGGTCTAATGTATTTTGTGGATGCAGTGATGTATTAGCCATAATCAATCAGTTATGCTAAATTATGCTGAATAGTGAGACTTTAAAGTCACACTCTGGTTTGTGTTTCACGTGTTACCCAAAGTACAACAAAAACAGCAATATCAATTTAATCTCTGTCTGACTGGTACACAGATAGGTCAAGGTTCCATCAAACACAAAGAAGCAGAACCAACTGTGGTCCTTGAATGTAAACTTGTGTGCTGATTCTCCTGGCCCAGACGAGTCTAAAACAGTTACTACAAAAGCAAAACTAAAATAAAAAAGAATTTAATTAGAAAAAACAGAAACACCATGTACCTTAGAGCCACGCTCGTTGAAGATGATTTCCACGTCTAAGATTTTGCCAAATTGCTGTTAAGAAACAAACAAAACATTTTTAAATCTCTTGACATATTTTCTTTGTCATAAATTCAACAGAAAATGATCCTTTCCAGCAGATATTGCTGTACTTACGCCGAACATTTGCCTGAGGTCTGGGTCTCTAAACCTGAAGGGGATGTTGGAGACATGAAGTCTCTTGGGTTGGGCCTTGCTGTCTGTGCTTTCAGGAACAGTCGGTATTGGTGGCTGACTGTCAGTCTGGGCGGCATCATCTGTCTGCTGGAAAACACAGAATGAAGGACACAAATGAAAGATGCACAAAGACACTTCCAGCAACTATGAATGCATTTTTACAAGATCAGACTGTCCTCAGTTCAGTAGTACGTTGAGTCTGTTGCTAGTGCAAGCTGTTACGTTCACTTGAGTACAAAACTAGCCTACAAGCACTGTACAGGGCTAATTGCTCAGCAGCCTATTATTGACGACTTATCAGATTATGTTTCTGTGACTTTCGTGGACTTCAGCATAGTCAGTTCAGTTTTAAGATTTGTTCACCTCTAATGAAACCCTTCTACATGCCCTTCTCACCTACAAACACGCTTAACAAAACTCCACTGACCACAAAAAGTCCACTGAATAGTTTTAAACTGCATCTCACGGGCTATATCAGTGAATGGAGTTGGCTCAGTAGTCATCAAGTTAGCTTAATGTGGAAATTTAGTCATGTGCCAACAGGTGATCATTCACCTTATGTGTTTCAGCAATAAGTAAGTGCTCCCACTCAGTTATTTTGTCTTTTAAGTTCCTGTCTAAACTGTCAGTGAGAATGTGTTCCCTTGTGTAGACTGACATCTGATCAGTTTTATAAATATAACATATTATATTATCACTATATATTATAAATTACATAGTAGGGTGAAAATTTGATTTCATTTGTCTTTTGTGTTCAGCTTCCTGACCAACAAAACAAAAATCAGCTGGTTTAGTGACTGTTTGTGAAAAATGAAAATAATGTTAATAACTTAATAACCTCATTGTACTGTAAAGGTAGCATCAGAGCTCTGTCTGTGGCTGATGTGTTGGTGTCAGGTCATATGACCTCCTCATATTTGCCATAGCAGCAATAGCAACCGGAAGTTAAAAGTCCTGTCTTCCAGCAGAAATCTTGATCTTGAGAAACCTGATCTTGTGACTTGAAGACTCCATTTGCCGATAAAGGCCCTGAGATGCAGTTGAAAGCTCTAGAAAAAGCTGGTAAGCGCAACTTGAGTTAGGATTATTTTGCCTACTACTACAAGCCACAGATTGCACTACCAGGAAAAACCCTGGAAATGTACAGTGCCCATGTGCTTCAAATTATCATGAGTCCTAAAAGATTACCCTGATCTTTTCCCCACCAGGCCAAGTTTAAACTTGCACACATCGGAATCGGTATAGGGAAGGAAAAAATGGCATCGGAACATCTCTAGATCCAGGTATTACATACCAGCTCATCCAGAATTCACAGAACCATACCTACATATGTAACTCTCATTCTGTTTGAATGTGAAGAGGGTGAGTACAAGCAAAAATCACTCGTTATTGTGAGAACACAGTATCAGACCTCAGGCCACGGATCCTTAGAGCCTGTGAATTAGAGAGAAGTAATAAATGCTGCCTGAGATGAAAAGGAGTTTGACCTAGAAAGAGTTAAAATATGCAAACACCCAGACATAATAGATACTCATGCACACATATAGAGTACCAGCAGCAGTCTGTGTTTGTCCTTTAGCTCTCAGTGTGATTGAGATCAATGGCTGTTAAACACCAGAGAGGACTCCACAGTCTCCTTTTACACTTCAAATGTGTGTGTGTGTGTGTGTTAGAAAAACTGTTGGTGTGTCTCTTTGCTGACTTTAGAGCAAATTAATTTATGAACAAGTCTTGTTCATAAATTAATACCCCCATATTGAGACAGGGGAGGATAACATATTAGAAAGGCTATAACGCAATCCAATACAAAACACACAAAACTGGCCTCAAAAAGTAACAGTTTAATTGAAGCGACACGTCTCTGACACAGTCAAAAAGGTGTTGGTCCAAAGAGGTGTTGATTATTCAATGCAGAGCAGAGTGTGTGACATAGTAAATGTGACATTATTTGGGGGGGTTCTAGTGGTCGTGTTTCCATGGTTCTTGAATAATAAACTTACTGAATGGGTGTAATATACTAAAATCTTGATTTGACAAGAAAGACAATGTTTTCCATCCCTCCTTTCTCTTTCTTTTGCTCGAAGCCAGCTAAAAATACAGCCTGTGTGTGTGTGCGTGTGTGTGTGTGTGTGTGTGTGTGTGTATGTGTGTGCGTGTTTGTGTGGGTGTGTGAGCTTGAAAAGAAGCAGCATAAGGCCAGCAGACTGCAAGTCTTCCATGCAATGCCTAGGTATATACCGGCACATATGGAAAGGAGTGTACACACACACAGCAGCGACTGCCATCTGTGCAATGCTCCTCGTCGGTGGCGACATCCGCCTACACTCGCAGTGAAGAAATAAAACAAACAAACTGTGAGACAAAGCAGCTCATCTCCTCCCTTTTGGCATCAGAAACTGATATGTGAGGTGAGGCCAGGCTGAATATAGAGTGATTTCAGACATACCAGAGATATCAAACAGAGATGATGGCTAACACCAGATTCTCAGAGAAGAGCCAATAAAATATAACTTGGAGAAACAATGCAGTGAAAAGGCTGGCTGTTAAAAAGCATGTATTTTGAAAGTCACTCTTTACTTGAGAACCCGTTACGAAACAGAAGAAAGGAAAAAAAAACTGAAAGAAAAACCATAACACTGAGTCAAAAGCCTCACTAGAACTCTCAGAAGCTGCAAAGTTTTTCACATACTACATACATATATTGACATATTGGGCAGACCAATCATACCAAGCTCTGGAAAAACTTTTCTATGTCACGCATATTGATATTTTTCATATTTCTTAGAGGCCTACCAGTACAGGGGCTAAAATATAAGTACCATGAGGGTGGTGCCAGAGTTAAGGGTTTATCCCATTAGGAGCATGAATAATTTCAGCATATTTCATGGTAATCTGCCCATTACATTATAAAATGTCTTGTGTGTAACAAGACTAAGAGCCTGCAACAATGCTAGCAGCTCAGGGAAATGTTCACCAGGTTATGTTTACCATGGTCACCAATTTAGTTTAGCCTGCTAACATTTGCTAATTAGCATAAACAAAAGACACAGCTGAGGCTGATGGGAATGCCATTAATTTAACAGTTATTTGGTCATAAAGTATTTGGTCATGAGTATCGGACAAATTGAAATTGACCTGTTGGAGGTGCTAGAGGAAAAGTCAGGGGGTCATCTGAGTCATTAGGATTCATCTTCTGGGGTCCATGAATGTCTCCACCAAATTTTGTGCCGATCCATTTAGTAGAGATATGGAGATATTTCACTGGTTAAGTGAAAACTTTGACCTATTGAATGTGCTAGATAAAAAGAGGACCGCCTAAGTCATAAGGATGCATCTTCTGGGGACCATGAATTTCTGTACCAGACATGGCAATTCATCAGATATTTCTGTCTGGACCAAAGGGGTGGATCAACTGACCAACGGACAATCCCATCTCTACAGTCTCACCACTAGTGGGGAGAAAAAGTGTGGGTTCTAAGGGTGTCATCAGAGTTAAGGCCATAGAATCATTAAACTCAGATGTGGTTCATCCACTATGAAGTATGAATGTTTTTAGAAAATTCAGGTAATATGCCCTTTAAATTATGATATATCTTGTGTGAAAAGTAAAAATTTTGGGTCCAAAATGGGAAGGGCTCATCCTTTCAGGGGCATGAATGTGTTCAGCAAATCAGTAATTATGTCCAATGGCAATCAGTCCATCAGATCCTCTTACTAGTGGAATGACCCAGATGTATCATAACACCAGAAAGGGCAGAAATGCATGTTTCTATGGAGTATTTTAGTCTCCAACAAAATAAAAAGACTTTGTAATTACATTTTTTTCCCCTCACACTGTCTCTCTCTCCTCATTCCCCCCTCTCTCTGACACTACACACACTGTGGGGCTCACAGTAAGGGGAGAGGAGGCTGACGTTGCTCTATAAACACTCCAACCAGATGAGGTCATTCTTCCTGGACGCATACACAGCACACACACTCACACTACTGAGAGAAAGAGAGGCTGAGGGATGCCGATCTCCACCTCCAGCCACAAAACATTATGCAAATAGGTCCATTCATTTACAGGTTTTTAGAATTTATTGAAAGCTATTTCCAATATTGGGTTCACTTTTTCTAAACACTTGCAACGCAGAAAGTGCAGTGGTATTCTATTTTTTCATTACTTTGACAACAAAATGTGCTCGGTGTGCAACATTTTTAAAACCGGTGAGTACAACTCATATTCAAACCACCATGGAGTCCCAGAAGCAACAAATCTCAATTGCAGGCTGATCGCATAAACTGAACCAGATGAGTCAGTATAATTCCACGCATAACTAATAGAATGAGGTAAATAAGTAAATGGATTGCAAATAGAAAGCTTTATATTCTTACTTTGCCAACAGAGATTTGTCAAATGATAAGATGATAACATAATATGATCATATTATTACAATATGATTCTACTGATAGGGGATTAACGAGAATATTAATATCACCATATCAGCTAATTACGCTAATTGTTGGAATTTTGTATCCATAATTATTTTGCTTTGTGTATTTTGTAGTCATGAAATAAATTAAGTCATGAAGTGGAAGGAAGAACACTGATCCCTGCATTATCTTGAGGTTTGAAAATATATGGGAGCAGACTGTGTCTTTTCCAGTTAAAAAAAAGTAACAGTGATAAGACTTTGTCCAGATCAGGGGTTTTCACAGTCTGAGACTGTGGGCCTCCCCTCAGACAAAGCTTGGAAAAAGGCACCTCCCCCCTTCGTTTACTTGCTCAGTTTCGCTCAATTCCTGGATGTCTGTGGGATCATGATTATATTTTTTGATCCCATAGACACTCAGCAATTGAGCCATGATAGAATATTGCTGTTTGACATAACTTCAGACTACATCAAATACACCAAAAAGTCGTTCCTAAGACATGTATTAGTTTCTGACTCTAGGAAAGTGGGAAAAAGAGTACAATTCCCCAAAACTACTGTATCTCTGAACTATCTCTTTAACCAAATCACACACATTTCTCTCCTTTTGATAACTAATGTAATATTTTTTCACTTCCATTCACTGAGCCTCCCCTGCAACTGTTTGGAGCCACCCTGGCGAGGCCCGCCTCCCATTTTGAAAACCTCTGGTCTAGATAAACAATGTAGCATTGATGTAGTGTAAATGACCAAAAGTCAGTGGTGGAAGAAGTACTCAGATTCTTTACTTAAGTAAAATAAGTACAGAAGTATGATCAGCTAAACTGTAAGTATTAAAAGTAAAAGGACTGGTTCTGCAAAAAAATGGTCCCTGTAATATAATACTGCCTATTGCCAATGTACATATTAGCATTATTTGTTTAATGCATTAATAAATAAATGCATAACTGCATAACCAATATTTTTTCTGTTGGAGCAGGTCAAGATGGAAGAGGGAGCAAGTTTTAGCTACTGTATATACTAGAGGTGTAACCAGGGTTCGAAATATGGGGGAGCTATGGGGAGTTCAACTCCCCTGAAAGAGACATGAGCTCCCCAGAAAGCCTCATTTGAGAAATTTAGGGGGAGCCACTGATTATTTTCTGTATAAATTTACATTATCCTGTACTGTATATTTAGGTTCCTGAAATAAATAATATAGTACTTGTCAACATGCGTGTTTATTTGCACCTAACAATTTCTGATGATTTGCGTTCAACACACACAATGCCGTCTATTCCTGCTGTGGCCATCCACGCGTGGGGGCACACTAAACGCCCATTGTTATGTAATGTATGGCATGTTAATAAATGTCATGAGATGCATCCTAGGTCTGGTCTCTTTAACAAAGTAACGCAAAACATTGCCTGTCCACTGTGCATTGGCATTTTTATTGTTTTGCGGGGGATAGCGATTACACAAAACATTGCAACAGTGAATACATTTTCTGTTTCTTTGTTGTCCCAGGCTACATATTCTCTGTATGAATATACTATCAAATGTATTGATAATATATTTTTGCACGTAGGCAGGCACATCCTGAATGGATGTGTATTTGTACAGTACTCTCCCACCCCCCATACCCGAAAAATAGGACTCCCCCAGAAGCCACGGTGTAATTCAAATACTGGGTGTACGGTACGTGTATTTGTCCCGAACTGTTCAGTACAGGATGTTAAGTTCAGTATGCGACTTCCTCATTCATTACTGTCAAAAAATACTATTTATGTCTACTACTCGCACATGTGGAAACAGAAATTCTAAAGCACAGGTTTTCCCCTGAAAGTTTTGGCAGTGCACCAGTTGTCCATCAGCTGTAGCATGCTAGTCGGCTTACCCCGGTTAACCAGGTTAGTCAAGTTCATTTAGCATTGCTGCCTCTGAATGGCAAACACAAATCAAAGACCCGAGCTGGAGGATCCTCCCGTAACATTTAGATCCACTGTATGGGAGCATTACAGTTTCCCAGGTAGCAAAAATGGACTGGTTAGTGTATGCCAATATTGTTCAACTGAAGTCACATATGTCTGTGGATACACTTCAAACATGTCATTCATGATGACAACACCCGAATATTTCAGTAAGCTGAACGAGCGAAAAACAGAAGTCCTTCTCCCCACAGTGTTCAGGCTGCCTCTCACTGCAGATTTGGACTGTGCCAAAGCAATAACTAATGCTATAGCGTGTTTATTGCTGCGGGTATGCAAGCATACTCGGTCGTAGAGAATACAGAAAAAGTGCTTTAGACCTGCTGCAATGTGTGCATTTTAGTCAGTCCTTTGTTCCTGTCCTGTATAAAAGGGTGCAAGCTGCAGCTGTTCAGGAATTATCATCAAAATTGTGGCAAAACAGTTATGCTTCACAAATTTGTATTAATTTGTGTGACTTTTTTCTAATCTTTGCTCTTTCTGTGAAATATTGCAAAATATTGAATAAATACCACTTTGGTGGAATTGCTAACAACTCATAGACGTCTGAAACATCAGACAAGGGTCTCCAACTACATACTGCTTTTACCTAAGAGGTCACAAACCAGATAAATACAGATAAATGTAGTAATGAAGTATAGTATAAAGCTGCATATTTAAGTGTAATGTGTTAAGTAGTATAAAGCGGACTCAAGCAAAGTACAATTCCCACAAAATTGTACTTAAATACTGTATCTGAATGAATGTACTTAGCCACTTAGGGATGAAATTCACTATTGGGGCAAACAGCTAAAGCATGCAGGAGTGAGGAGAGACCCACAGAGTAGACGTGGCTGAAAAGACGAGGAAAAGAAGAGAGAAATAAAGCACTGAGAGGGAGGTTTGATGACGTGGGGGAAGGAGTGCAGCAGACAGACTGACTAAGAGGGAGAACTGATGAGACTTCCAGATGTACAGTATGCTGCCTTCTTGCTGCCAACATGCTTTCCTTCCCTCACTGTTTCCTCTGGTAGAATAACTTGGGGGCTGCAGCAAAGAAATCATCACACAGCACTCTCACCACTCAGCATTTATACAAGAGCCGCATTTCTGATGAAGCAGATGATTTTTAAAGATTAAAGGAGAGCTGGAAAAGTGATTTAGAGTCAAGTCTTCTTTTTATCCTGTGAACTTATTAGGGCTGACCCAAATGCTTCGAAGCATCTACAGTTGCCATGGTAATCAACGTCCAAATCAGTATTCGAATGCTGCAGGTTTTTTTTTTGTTATACGCATTACCCCAAAAATCTGAAATAACCCATGAAATATAGGCCTACATATGAGCAAATTCGCTTTTGTGGGCTATGGCTGTAATTTATTTGATGTGATTACTGCACATTTTGTAGCCGTTTTCGTTTCAATAAAAAGGAAAATCCTTGAAGTTTGATTTTTGTCCTCGTCTCTCATTAGACTTCAGTGCTCGAAGTGGGCTGATACTCACCACTACACAGTACTTTTTTTCTCCAAGCGACGAAATAGAATATTCGCAGTTCGCATAATCCGGTTGAAATTCATAAACATTTTTTAAGCACTTGAAGATCCAATCATCACTAAAGCTCATACAAGAGAGCCAATAGTTGTCATATTGACATTTAAGGTGTGTTGATTGATTCACGACGTCAACTCAAGCTTTGAGTAACATGCAAGAAAACACTTCACCTCCACATGGAGCAGCTCCGATGTTAGCATAGCATAGTCCTGATTGATCCGAACTCCATTCAGAAAACAAGCATTTTAAAAATTGTTTGCTTGTCGTCTTGCGGACTGACGTGACAAAGCACAAATCGTCATCATGATGTAGTTATTTCAGCATCCTTTTGATCCATTTACTGCAATTAAACCACAGCAAAATCTGTTTATTTTGGGATCATACCGCTGTGGTAAGCGAAGTCTGCTAACGTCAACAAACGACCGGCACCCACCACAACACAAACTTCAACACAAACTCCACGTAAGCACAAAAAACAAAAGTTTGATCTAGTGAAGCTGGTCTGGTAAAACGGGAATGTGATCGACATTGAGGGAAAACTTGAGTCAACATATTACGCTGAAACATTAGCGCATCGATTCAGCGAAATGAGAGTTGTGATGGAAACTATCACGTGAATAATGAAGTGTACCAACGCATCTTATTTATAATATTCTGTCTAGTTCACTCACCGTTTTCATCCAGCTAATGTAGCTCTGCTGACGTTGCTGAGCCTCTCGGTGAAAGCTTGACAAACAGTGATTGATAAAGCTGGCTAACAAGCTGTCAACATGATGCCTGTCAATCACATTCACCTACGGAGAGCGAGCACCAGCGACAGGATGCTGACTGCAGCTGACTTAGCGGCCACTGGCATCAAAGTATTTTCTGAATGCTACATACAGGACCTTTAACTCACTCATCCTGCATTTTGGAATACACCCCAGGTGCTTATCATCAATGGAATGTTGACTGGTCAGTGGTCTTCATCTAATGGCAAGGCTGGATTACAAACTGGGCAAAGCAGGTAATTTGCCCCTTCACTGTGTTCACTGTGTGTCGGTTGGTTTGTGGTAATTTGACTAAGTGCAGATTTGGTTTGGGACTACACAACAAAAACACAATATCAACAGAATTGATAATGATCCTTAAAGGATCATTCCTGTTAATTACAACTTGAGTCTTATTTTTGTAGCTTGTCCATTATTTGTATCAATTATGATAACGGAAGCAATTGTTGAGATCTGGGAACACGGTGGCATTGCCAACAGATCAAGCAACACGACATAGAATATTTAAACCACTTCATTTGGAGGTAAAACTGTGCATGTGCAACTACAGTAAGTGCAGTGGGTCAAAGGTAAACTAAAAACCCATCTATTTAGTCTGGCTTTTATGAAGTGTTTTATAATTTTATGTTTTTATCATTTATACTTATTTTATTTACTGTAATCATTATTATTTATGTTATATGTTATTCTATTTTTGTTTTATCAACATTTTATTACTGATTATTATTATTTTATTTCATCTTGTTAACATTTTACTTTTTTTTACTATTTTACTTTAATCTATTTATTTTGTGCAGTATTTCATAATTTAATTATTTCTTTTTTGGTGTGCATTAGTCTCTCAATCCAGCTTTTCTTTTTTGTCAGTCGCTTGTAAAGCACTTTGAATTGCATTTGATTTGTCTGAAAGGTGCTGTATAAATAAATTTTGATTGATTGATTGATTGAAAGTTGAGGCAGGTGATGGGTCTGTAAATTGTGAAGACTGTTTACAACAGCCCAACAGACTCTACTAAGGGCTGATAAAGTACTTCCACCTCCTCTGCATGTTTTTCGGATAAACAAAAAAATCATGTTTATTTTTGTTTACAGTTAATATTCTACTAAAAAGATGCTTGAATAAAACATAAATCAAAAATACGGCAGTGAAGGACAAGTTCCTTGTTGTAAAGATGCAAATACAACATTATCTATCATTTCTATCAAGGAAACTAAACTAAAAAGGATTTCAAGTAGAGTTACTTCATTAACAATACAGCAGATGTTCACATAGAAATGTTGTTTTTAATATAGTGTTTTGTTTTTGTTGTCATATCACAGACTACTCTATGTGTCTTTCCCACTTCAAAAATGCTTTTAAATATCCACACAGGTAATCACCTTTTCCTTTGGGGGATGTCTCATCAGATTGCTGTTTGCTTTATACTGACTTAAACAGA
>NTHP01000136.1:480612-532076 GCA_003416845.1 Oplegnathus fasciatus | reverse complement strand
AAGATTGAGAATTAGGTCCAGCCAAGAAAGAAAAAGAAAACCAAGCATTTTTTGCAGTGCTGGGGGAACACATTATTAGTATGCAAAATAATACCAATCTTTATGACACTTAAGGCCAATGGTGTCATAAATATTTATGAAAATGAACTGAATTATACACCCTGAGAACAAATGACTAGCAGGAGTTTTGTCGTCTGCGAGGCTTCACTCGCATATGTGGCATTAATAATCGAGTGAANNTCTATTAGAACAGTGACTTAAAAATGGCCCCCAGGGATCACCGGCAATTGTCTTTGGGGAGCTGGAGTGTTGGAGTGATAATCAGATAACACTCAGAAAATGACGCTGTAGGGTCTGTTTTCTAGTGGCACTACGCAGATGAACACACACGACTGAGAGGATTGTAAGGGCCTTGGAGTGGAGCTCGCCATCACTTGAATCTACACTGACAGGCTGACCTGCCTTGTAACTGGCGATCTGGTTTTAAATGGGGCATATTTCAGACAGAGACTGATTTGCATACCTTCATAAGTGAGTAAGATGTAAACCATTGACTGTAGAAAACATGACATAACGTTAGCAGCTGCTGCTTCTGACTAATGAAGAAATAACTTGTCAATCAAGCAAACATTCCCCATTTCACACTTCTCAATGAACAATAGCACACCTACACACACGTTAGACGAAGTTTATACAACACAAATGACTGAAAAAGAGAAAACTTGAGGACTGCAGAGCTTGAGCATTGAAGGTAGTATTTCGAGACAGACATTGGAACTAATGTACACCAACACCAAATTTAAAACAGTCTGAGTGAAAGCATATTAGAACAACCACAGGATTTTGTGATAGTAGATACGTGATGAATTCAAAAGTTTAACTAGTATTAAATCTATCTGATGATCATAACTGTCAAAAACGTGATAATTTGTTAACCATGTTGTCTTGGATCATTATGGCGCTTAAAGGCAACAATAACAGTATCTTTTTGTCCTTTCGTCTTGACTAACCGAACCAGACTACAGGTGTGAAAGCGACCTTAATTATTTTCTTCCTTTTGAACAAATGAGAGTCAAAGAATCATAAAGTTAGCCAGGGTCACTAAATTTCAGGGTGTACTTCTCCATGTATTTTTAGAACTGTTTGACTTAACAGGTTAACAGACGCCAAATTATTGCATCACCATCTAAAAGAAGGCTTTTGGTCCAGAAAACTGTATTACAGTTTTTAAGAATAAAATATGTTTTTAAAGGAAATGACTCATATCTGATAAGCAAAATCTCTTCATGTTTTAAATCCAGTTCTACAATCCCATTTATAAATGGATAGTTCCGGTCCTTGATTATGATTGGCTGAGCCGCATTCGAAGCCGTTGTAAAATACTCTATAAACACACACCTGTGACCGCATTACATCAGTATTACTGCGCCAAGCAAATTGTTTCAAAATGTCAGCTTTTATTGAGAATTTTGTGAATTTATTGGGTGGGCTAAGCCTGGATCAGTGGTTGAAAGAAATGGACAGAATAGAGGAGGAAGATAAAAAAGAAAGGAGACACTGAAATTAATGAGGGAGAAACTGAAGAGCTGGGACTGTTAAACAGACTGTGTGGGCCGTTTGCTGTTTTCAGACATGGTGTGCCGAGAAAGATCTGACTGATTTTAAAACAGTCACCAAAATGGAGCTAAACCAGGCTCTCCGTCAGTTTTATGCCACTCTGAAAAACGGGAAAGGTGAGCCCTATGATTTCAGCAGTTATGGTGGCCTATGTACCGGGCTTAACCGGTACATCAGTGATCCACCGATCAGCCGATCCTGGTATCTGCTGAAAGATCCCGAATTTACCACTAGCAACAACGCTTTTGTTGGAGTAGTGAAAAAACTTTGCCAAGAAGGACACGACAAAACATCCCACCACCGAACGTTAACGGAGGCAGACTTTTCAGAAAATCAAGCACTCTCAGGCACTGAATCCAAACAACAAAGTCTGGTTTGATGTGCATATGGGACGCAGAGCTAAAGAGGGCAACCGCCAACTGAAGCCTGAATCATTTATCATCCACCAGGACGAGAACGGACAGAAGTATGCAACGCTGTCGTCATTCAAGGAAAGCACAGAAAACCATAAAGATGCCGGCAAAAGAAACAAAGAGAGCATACAGGGATTTATGTTTGCCGCTCAGTCCACTGGCCTTTTATCTCCATCCAAAGCGGACAAACTACAACAACAATCTATGGTAAATTAACGATATCACTTTAGCTAGCTTGCATATTTTTATTTTTAGCCTGTTATGCTCACCTTTCTCTAGTTATGTTGTCACTTGCCAGCGATATCATTTTTGTTACAGTGTAGAGTAACCAAGTTTCACTGTAACAAAAATGATATCGCTTGCAAATGACAGCAAGGGGAAAGTGAGCATAATAGTTGCCGATGGTTGATACATGTGTGGTTATAATGTAACTGCCACATGATGGGAACATTTTTTTTCTTTCTCCTAACATTAGGTATACTAGAGAGCCCATGGGGGTGAACTTCCTCGGCTCCATGTTGCCATGGATTGTAAAGCAGCCGGCACCGAGACAGTCTACACCAACCACTGCTTGCGAAGCACCACTGTCCAAAAACACTCTGATGCTGGCCTAGAGGCAAGAGAAATCATGTCAGTGACGGGGCATAAATGTGAATCTTCCCTACCATCTTACTGGCGGCCGAACTACAACGACAGAAGATGCTGGAGCAATATCCTTGCTTCTGGCACCGCGCAATTAAAATGCACCTGTCCAGAGTCAAATAACCCCGTACCAGCAAAGTGCTAACATAGTTGAACACTACTTCAACAACGGCACAATTAATGGTGATATCTAGATAGATGTTAATAATCACCCCAATCTTTAAGTATGCTTTTTGTTGCTGTGTGTTTATTTTATGAAAACTTGCCAGGTATATGTAGGAACCGTTTTATAAAAGCAATAAATCTTAATAATAACCCCAATCTTTAAGTATGCCTCCCGCTGTGTCTGTGTGTTGGTGCGTCTCTATGTCGGTGCGTCTGTGTGTTGCTTGGCAACCATTCAACTAAATGTCGCTGAAGAACCAATTTATTTTATGAAAACTTGCCAGGTATCTGTAGTAACTGTTTTATAAAAGCAATAAGCCCCGCAAGGCCTTGATTTACAGTGATTTTAAAACAGCTAACCCTAACAACACCCCTTAGCTGTTCTAAAATCACTAAATCATGCCCTCTTGGGGTTTATTGCTTAAATCTCCAGTTAATGATCCAGTCCAACAACCCTGTACCTCCAGGTCTACAGCCCCAGTCATGATCCAGTCCTACAACCCCATTCAAGGTCCACTATCTGTACAACCCTGTACCTCCAGGTCATGATCTGGACCTGCAACACATACCTCCAGTTAATGATCTAGTTTTATAACTCTATACATCCTTGTCATGATCTCTGTGTGGCCAGTACACAGACACTGTAGGCGTGAGAATATTTAATCTGGCAGCATGAAGACTAGAAGCACGGCGGAACCCTTAAAAAAAACCTCAACCAAGCCTTCAAGCTCCGACATGGAGGATATGAAAATTTGTAGCTGCAGACTTCTAGTAGTAATAGTATCAATAAAGACACTGTGTCAGAGAACTAGTAGTAGTGGTAGTGTGGGACTTGTAGTTGTCTGATGTATAGAATATTTACCACACTTTATGACTGTCAGTATATATCACTTGTTTCACATTGTATGTTGTTTTTGAAACTCATGAAGGACAAATGTAAAAAGTACACATTGTGCTTTTAACTGTAGTTACATGATTGGAGCTATATGAAAACAAATCTTTCAAAATTACACCTCTGCATCTTCATCTACAGCAAGTTAACAATATTGTAATGAATCAGAGGTGGGCTGGGAAAAATACCAACAGCAGTTAAGTCTAGTATAATGTTAAGTAGATTTTTGGATCTGGTAACCGAGGACGTGTAGTCACTGCAACCAGTGGTTGTTCTTCAAAAACTGGGACAAACTACCACTACTATTACCCCTCCCCTCCCTTTTTCTGTGGGTGGCTTCACAGGTCTGTGGGATGACCTGGGATGCAGGTGGGGAGGGAAGGATTGATAGAGAGTATTGGCTCCTCTAAGTTTAGACTTTTTTTTGTAACCTCTGCTTTTCTAGGAGCTGCCCTTTGACTCCTTTTTTATTTGAAAGATACTTTACAGGTTCATTCTCTTATTTGATTTTGAAACTACCTGGGTATGCAAAATTACAACAACAAAAAAAAGTTTGAAAAAAAGATGTCACAGTTTTATGATTCTAACAAGTTACCACATGTGTATAGGACATCATTTAATCATTTAAATTAGAAATAGAAATTAAAAGCATGGTACAGCACAGAAACGTTCAACTCTAAAACCCAGATATCACCAACTTAAACACCACTCCCATGATGCCTTACTGTGGCTGTGCCGGTGACCGTCTGACTGCCAGAGTCTGACCCGCTTTGCTCACTGTGGCTCTGTGAGGACTGGTACATGTTGAGTGGATGCTCACTGACAGAGGCCTGGACCCCGGTGTAGTCCTGTGGTGCTGCTGGGTGCTGGTGTGGATGTGGGTGGGAGTGTGGATGCGGATGCGGGTGTGAAGCTGTGAACTCAGCTGGAATGCCGTTCTGGGGAGGGGGGGCAAACTGGGCTGAAGGGTAAGCCTGGGCCATGGATGGGTCCGGGGGTGCCGGTGTGTCCTGGTTACCCTGTATGGACAAAGAGATTCACTTTTTAATTTAGAGGACCATTTCAACATTCCATTATTGGCGATTTTGCTCACTTTTTGCATTCCCTTACATAACGTCACTTTTGATTCTTATTGTTTTTTGCCATGCTAATGGCAGGGCTCCAGGGATGGCAATGTCAGTCGGTCGGCCACTTTGGGCCAGACCAAAAAATCACCTCAACATTTGGATGATTAAATTTTGTACAGACATCTGTGATCCCAAGAGGATGAACCCTAATGATGCTGGTGATCCCCTGACTTTTCATCTAGCACCACTAGCTGGTTGACATTTTTTCCATTCAGAGTGATGTCTCAGCAACTATTGCATAGATTGTCTTGAAATTTGGTACACAAATTCATGTTCCCCTCAGGATTAAATGTAGCTGGTTTATGACTAAATCCCCGCAAAACTAATGACAGCTTTTCTTTTGTGATAGCATGCTAACATGCTACACGACGGTGGTGAACATGGTAAACATTACCTGCTCAACAGCAGCATGTTAACATTAAAGTAGTACAGGAGTTAGTGTGGCTTGTTTCTTAATGTTTCTTCCCCACAAGCTGCAGGCCTATGGATGGTGATCCTGGTTAGTCGGTCTATCCAACACTTTGTTCTAGAGCAAAATATCTGTCCTACTGGCTTAGTTGCAATAGAATTTGGTAGGAATATTATTGGTCTCCAGTCTTTTAGCGTCACCTTCATGCCAAAATTTCTATCTGATCACAATTTGCTTGATGACATCTTACTGTATCTTGAAAAGTAATGCCTGAATTTCTGTGATGTTTGCTGTGGATATTAACGCTCCCCACAGGATGAATCCTTTTGATTTTGTTGGCCCCCTGACTGTCAGCAAAAGAAACATCACAATCTAATAAGAAGATTGTCCTGGAACTTACTGAGCACATTCAGGCTACCCAGAGGGTGAACTTTTTCCATTTTGAACACTTTAATGAGCTTTCCTTTGGCTCAATGCTCAGACAAATTCTACATTTTATGTATATTCGCGCCCGCAGCTGGCAAGACTTAAAGAATAGAGATCACCAGATTGTTTCTCATATATTTTTGGGTGTGGAAAAATACTTGCTAATGCAAGGTTTAAAAACCAAACCGTATTGCAATCAGAATTCAGTTGTATTTGACTCATGTTGTGATCTGCTCAACCAGGTGTAAATGATATCTGTACAGTTTGAAACATCCACCCAGCAAGTTGAAAGGTCATCCACCTTTCCTTGCTATTTCATACTGTTCATCCAAAAGCTACAGCCCAAGCTCTTCCTCTGCAAAGGAAAAATCAGCAGAGCTCATACAGCCACATCACTTCAGGAGACTCATGAGGGACTTAGTGTTTTGCAGTGTGAGCTTCTGATGTTAGCCTAGTTAGCAAGGCTACTGATATAGTTGTCCCATGTTTGTTGGCAAGTCCACCAGCTCTGCCTACCTCATTTGCAGATTTTGTGGTCAGAATTGAGAGGCCAAAGCCCAGTGATCAAGATCAAGATACAAAGAAAGACACAAGATACAAACACACACACAGCTCAAAAAAAAAAAAAAGAGTTGCAGTGAGAATTATGAGTTGGCTGAAGCTGTATTTTTACAAAAAGTAGAGGAAACACTGAAGGAAAGAAAGTGAATGTGTCCCCCAAACACGTGAAGAAAGACAGGGTGAGCGAGAGCGAGAGAGAGAAAGGGATGCAGACAGTGAGTCTTGGCTAAATGCTCTGCTGTGTAATGAGAACCACATTTAGAAGGCTGAAATATGCTTTACGTGGCAGACCGCTGCAAACACACACACACACACACACTTACAGGCGACTGAAGGAATACAATTAAAATTCTGAATAAGCTCACAGAGAGAGAGAGAAGGAATTTCTCTCCTTCCTCAGAATAAAAACGTCTCTTGGTAAGCTTTCCTGTGTCTTACTCTACTGTAGATCTTGAAAATCAGCAAGATCACCAAAAATAGGTCCAACCAACTGTTCATCTGACCCGATATGTTGTTAATAATCCCTTATTGCACAGGGAAACTGTGTGCACACAACTGCAGCAAGAACAGAAGGTCAAAGTTGAAGCAGAAAGTCTGTAAAATGGATATTTACAATAGGCAGTTTAGATAATAAGTTTACTGTTCGCCTTACTGGGTGTTTCTTTCCCCGTCTGACCTCTTTTAAGTAATGTCGCCATATTCCCATTCTCCCCAGTAATGGGAAAAACAAATCGATAAAGAAACAGACTTCATCATAACACCAGCAACAAAGCCATATGTGACTACCAAGACATATCCTTCCACCGCAGTTCAGCTAGGACTCCGTCTGAGGGAAATACACAGGGAATTTCTTGCTGAAAGGACCGTAACGTTGGAAGATATCCACTTGATTTGTCTAACCTCTGAAGCCTCATATAGAGAGCCGAAGTCATGACGTCACGTCCGAGTTCTTTCATCTGTCTTTCTGAACAAATGAAGCACATTCCATATTCTAAGACAAATCGGCGTCAACGACAACAGTTGTAATAACAAACAAAGAAAGAAACCTTCAAATTAAATAATGGTTACTTTGAGAGCACAGGAAAAACTACAACTCCCATGAAAAAAACTACAAGCACGATAGCGCAGGTACTGACAACAATTTTTTTCAGTTTTCGAGTTGTAATCTCTGCTGTCTAAAAACTTGTACAGTGTTCAGTCCTGTCTGTCCTGGTACTGTTACAGACATGTCTGGACTGACCTCGACCCCTCAACTCGCTCGTAGACTCGCCTATTCTGCCAAACCGTGACGTTTAGCCTGCGAATGCCTGGGGCTTATGGGAAATGTGGTTCGTTAAATGCCACTAAAAACATAAATATTGAATAAACAACGATATTATATTGTTTTCCAAAAAACTACCGTCATTATCAACACATACTGTTGAGAAAGGCTCTCTTCCTCCGGTTGTATTTTTATGTTATTTTCGTAGTTACAAATGTCAATGGGATTTTGAATGAGGGTTTCCCACTTCTGGAACAGAGCCCGGGTGTTCCAGTTTCACTTCAGCTCTCTATTAGCCTCAGCTGGACTTTGGGGCATTTTGTCCTCCATCTTTTACAATAGAGTCTCACTAGGAAGGGATACCCTCAGGTTACTGTGAACAGGGGGAATGATTACAGTGATATATGTCTCTCAAAATACATTTGAGTATTGTAATAAAACAAAAAAACAAAATTTCAATCTAACTCACAGCACAGTATAATACACCAAATGACAACATTTGTGTTTAATATTGTACGTTACCTTACAAATAAAATTAATAGTAATATTTCTCTCTTTCTTCCTCCTTCCTTCCTATTGCCTTACTCTGTCTTCCTCTCACTGCTGGACAAACACAATAAACCTTTTTCAGCTGGCAGCGTTTCTTGGTTTCATTTCCAAAACAGAGCTGCAGCTCCTCTCTCTCTCTCTCTCTCTCTCACACACACTCTCTCTCTCTTCCTCTCTCTCCTTAATGCGTAAATTCATCGACCCTTGCTAGCTTCCACCATAGACGAGGATGAAAGAATGAGCTAGAAAGAAAGAGATGCATGTACACATGCTGACACCCACATAAATACGGCATGCAGCCCTGCAAAATCACATGTACTGCATATATAAACACACACACACGCACACATAAGCACACACACAACCCATAAAAGGAGCATGCAGCATGCTGCCTTCTGCAGTCACAGCACAAACAGTGTGGAGCGAGAGAGCGAGTGTAGAAGTGACAATGAGGTGAGAGACAGAGAGAGAGCGAGAGAGAGATGGAGGAAAAACTGTGTATTCTCAGAAGTACCTGCTCTACCATCTTGCCTCAGCCCTCCTTCATGCATATCCAGCTGCGCTATAAAGTCCAGCCCGCCAGCGTCAGCCTACAGCTAGCATCAATTATGGATGGCTTTGTGTGTGTATGTGTCTGTGTAGTGGGGGAATGAGCAGAAGGAGGAGGAGGAGGAGGTGCCACTGTGAATGAAAGCAGCATTCCCCAAAAATGTTTTCACCACTCTCTTCTCTTTCCTCTCCACAATCCTTCCTTTTTCCTCTCCTGTTTGTACATTTTTTTTCTCTTGTTTCCCTGATTTTTTTTTCCCTTTGCACTATCAAACTTTATGGCCAAAAGTATGCAGACGCTCCTGTCCACATACTTTTGTGAAGCTTTGGTCTGGGTCTGTTTTTTCTGGTTTAGGCGCTTTAGATCGAATGAAGGAAAATCTTAATGCTACAGCATAGAATGATATTTTAAGCAGCGTGCTTCTAGCTTTGTGGCAACAGTTTGTGTTTGTCCCCTTACCTGTTTCAACATTACACAAAGCCAGCTGGACAAAGCCAGCTCCATAAAAACCTCAACCCCATCCAACAACTTTGGGATGAACTGGACTGTGAGTCAAGTCCCCCAACATCAGTGCCCAGCATCAATAAAAGTGTCAGTATGGTTCAATTAAAGAGATCAATTATGGAACTTTCCAAAACTGACAATCTGACATTCATGCCCACTTTACACGGTGATTGGCCAGGTATATGCAGGTGTGAAAGAAGCAGGGTTTGAACTGGCTGTTATCCCCATCTGTACGATTCATCACATCTCACCACTCTCTCTGAGTGCTGGCTTTTTGCCCCACCTTCCAGTGTGGTCCATTTGAACAACTATATAGACTTTTGCCTTTAGTGGTCAGACGACGCGTTGTAGGAACTGGTTGGTTTCAGGCATGATGTGAGGACAGTGAGCTCATAAAATGAGGCACCCCCCTAGACATTGTTTATTATTATTTTATTTCAATGTAACTATAGTATATGCAAATACTGAGTTAATATTCTGAGGTAATGTGTTAAGTCTTGTTTACTTTAATACTTATATTGTCATGTTATTGTTTAGTAAGCAGTTTCTTGCACACAGGCAAAGTGCATTTTAAGACAATCGTTGAGAAAGTGTTGTTACCAACTTTCACCACAAGAGGGAGTGTGCCACTAGGCTCGCGCTTTTCTGTTGTTATGTCTGTCTATTTTTGTAAGCAGATATAATGTGCGTAATTAGTGTACATATGTGTATGCAAATGCAGGGGGTTCACGGGTAGAGTGCGAAGTCTGCAAGTTTATTCCCACTGAAGTTGTTGTGTTGCTAACAAAGACAGTTAGCCAGGTTAACATAGCAGCTAAGTTTTACTGTATGTGTTAGGACCTCATGGCGGTGCATTTGAGATGCCTGTGCTTGCTTTGCCTTGCATATAACAAAGTAGTGATGAAAAACGTGAGTCACAGTAATATTTTATGTATTTGTATTGTTTTTAAGCTATTTTTTATTGGTCTGTGTTACTGTTACTAACTGATACATAGCTCAAAAAGAAAATTATAAACAGACATTTACACACATTGTAGTGCAGTATTGAGGCAAAAAGCTGGACACAAACATGTTAACAATAGGTTTATGTCCTGCTTGTAGTGGTAGTGAGAATTGACATGTGTATTATTTCACAATGCCCACAATCTTTCTCTAACCTAAACCTACATTACAGTAGCTTGAGTAAGTAAACACATGGAATTTAATTACAACAATTATTTGCATTATATATATATATATATTATACGGTATATCATAATTTGGTATATTCATTTTTTAAAGTAATGTACTACTATATTATAATTATGTATATGACAAGCACTCAGTAAGCTGTAAGTACTTTTTGATTAATTGTTTCAACAAGTCACACTTTATTCCCCTCAGTAACAGCTGACCAACCATATATATACAGAGATAGGGTATACAGAGATAGGGGTTACCATTTCCCCCAATGTACAACCACCTGTTATCATGTGACCAAGTTCCACACTTGAGCCATCCATTACTGTAGGTGATGAAGTTCCAAAAAATGCTAAGGAGTGAGCCTTAAATTGAAATTATTTTGTCCCACAAAATGTAACATATTTATGTTGGTAAAGCTTAAGATTACAAATATTGTGTCTTTCACAATTTTAAGAAAAAGTGAAAAATGAGTGATATTCACAAGACTATACCTATGTTTTTATGATTTCCCAAACATAAATAAATACACCATAAATTAATAAAAATACCATATATTCAGATTTTAAAATATCCATTCTTGCCAGAATCAATCAAGCAATAAAGAGAACCCTACTTTTCTCACCAAATAAGTTAACTTACGATTCTAATCCAAAACAGTTTTTGTCAAATTCAGTGAATATCTCCTCACGGTCCGCTAGCTTTCCATTCGGTGTGTGCGCTGAAAAAAAACAGTCCAGTGTTCATACACAGCCCTGGCTCTGTAAACGGGAAACAAACAGAGCGGCTCGGGTAGAGCCACCAACCCAGGTCGTCAAATACCAACGCTTTAGCCGCGCTTCCACTAAACCCTTCGGTATAATATGTCACAACTCGTGCTCGTGCACAGGACAAACTAATGCCGTGAGTTACTCACGTGAGTTTGAAGGCGCACTGAAGGGAGGGATGTTTTTGTTTGGCTGATGAGTTCAAGCTTTCTCCAGAATCACAGACTACACCTTTAAGATTTCTTCATTTTCTGTCTCTATTGATAAAGATAATCATTTTAGTGGCTGGTCCATGGCCTCCACCCCTCTTATGTAATGCTGGTTCTTTGTGAAGTACTGGATACATCTGTCTCAGCCTCTCTGTGGTTCTGTGGCTTTCATAGAAAAGCATATCAGTCAACAGTGAATCACAGAGCAGAGAAAGAAAGAAATGAGAGATACACACACACACACACACACACACAGACACACAGTGTATCATCTACAGATCAATAGTTTGTTAAGCGGCCATGGCCTTCTAACTGTTTGATTGCTCAGACACACACACAGAGAGAGGGAGTGTGTGTGAGGAAAGAGAAGCTGGATGATGGGATGTGGAAGGGCGAGTTACGGCCAGGTGTGTGTGTGTGTGTCCTGGTCATGTAGTTGACAGATGGTTTGGGGCGATGTGAGGCAGGGTGTGACCGAAGCAACACCACTGAGGCAGGATGAACACATACACACACACACACAAGCACAGCACTTCTGGGCTGACTGGCAGTCCTGTTCAGTCCAGACATCCATTTGGTTGTTCGTTCATTCACTGAGACAGAACTTCACCTTCGTCATCAGTCATAACATGTTTTTATTTGTGGTTGTGACTGTGTGCTGTATTTATTCTGAGCTTAGTCTACACATCTGGACTCATGGTGGTAATCCTTCACATATTTGCATTTCAAGTTTTCAAACACAATATATTTTTGGCTGACATTTTTACAGAGAGCAGGCGCCACTGTAGAGTGTCAATTCATAAATCACAGCCAGGGGTACAGTGTCTTTAGAGATGACTGAGGGTATCTGAGATAAATTTAGGTTTCTGTCTGCTAGTTGAAGATTTAAGTGATCTGATGCTAACTACCATGCTCCGAACTGGGTTTGTGTCTGTTTGGCTTGTAAATTGTGTACTTCAGTGGACACACACACTGATGACGCTGATTACATTCAGAGCTCAGACACTGATAGTGTTAACCAGCTTGTCCAGGCAAAAAAGTAGATTTGCAAGCAAAATTGGGAGACAAAAGAGACCAGAAGAGTAGCAAAAAAAAAACAGAAAGTGGAAACAGAAATAGTGAATAAATCATGACATGCATGAAGCATGTGACTTGACCACAGAAGCGCTTAAAATTTGCACTAAATTTGGATTGAAACTTGGTCACTCACTGCAATTGTGCAAGCAATGCTATTATACTTATGAAAGTTTCTATGTGTGTCATTGAGTGTGTACCGCTGTGTGTATTCTGTAGAGGCACCAATACACTTAGTTTCCCTAAATATGATCTACATTTATCATTACTATATACTGTATATATAATAACAATATTTACAGTATATATATTCTGATCTGATATTCTGAGCAATGGTGATAGATGGTTTTGTATGATGACATAAAATAACTTTGTATTCTTATAATAATTCCATATCAACCTTTATATCTTTAAGTTTGAGTAACTTTGGTACCACATCTGCATTTCTCACCTATGTAAGTATGGATGGATCAGAAGGTTCCCCCTGGTTAGCTGGAGGAAAGCCAGAGGAAGAACACCTGGTATCACTACTACCACCACTACAGACTACGAATCTCTCTTTCACGTGGGAATTAAAAATTAATTGCCAGTCTCTCTAAAAATAGCCAGTTTCAACTAAAGACCTCTCTCTTCAGAATAGTAAAACTTTAATTAAAACCATAAACATATTTATATATAAAATGTATTGTATATAATATAAAACATCCTTCATTCCCCTGTTTTGTAACTCTCCATATTGTCCAAGTACATTGGTGCACACTGCTTCCACATTCTTAAAATGTTACATAGATAAAGTTGACTTGACCTGTTTCAGAATGTCAGAATGTTTGGACAATTATTTACAGCAATACAATTCACTACAAAGTCTTTTTAAAATAAATGAAATGACATTTGGCATAAATTTCCCATCAAGAAGCCCCCTTGAAATGTCAGCCGCCACAGTGTGACTCTTTATTAATCCAGTCAAGTTTTCTACAAGAACTGCAGGCTATAATTAATGCTTTATGGGTGTGTTTATGTGAGGTAAGTCAGAGGAAGGATGTGTGTATTTCTTGACTTGTACATGCATGTGTGTGTATAGCTTTGTAAATCTGGAGGACACTGGACTATGTCACTGTTGTAGCAGCATCTCTTTTCTGGTGTTTAACACTTGTTCATTTGCCTAACAAGCCCACAGATGTTGTTCTGTTGTCAGGATCAATGTTTGCACTTTGTAGTAACTGAAAGCCATTACACTGGCACATACAGCGAGCTGAGAGAGAGTGAGTGGTTGTGAAAACACAGATGATGGCTCGGTAATATAGACCCATCTGTTGGCTTTTGTCATTGGGAGAGTGTTTGTATCTCACACACAAAACTGTGAACAATCCTCATAAATCTCCTCGTGTAACAGCAAAGCAACTAATAGAAAAGTTGTGGGGTTTTTTTGTTTTGTTTTTACATTTTATGGCTGGGCAATATGTTTATGTAATATTTTATATTTATTTAGTGATTCAACATCACTTTCAAGTAATGCATGTAGAGCACTGTACTGCACCATGGGCTCTGAAACTAGAATTTAAATTCCCATAACTTTAAAACCACTATATCCTTCAGAGGTACTGTATATTGACTCAAGTCCAAATGACAATGCTCGTCATTGCCCTCCAAATCGACCCAGATGAGTGTTTTGTTGAGTTCATCTTACTGAATGACCGTATGGCAGTGATAATGTGACAGATGCTACAACTTGCCTCGCAACCTCAGTTTTATGTTTTTATCTTGTTCGAAAATTAAGAAATATTGGGCTTTATTAAAACTAAGGATTCTTTTGACGGGACATCCAATAATTGCAATTTTTGGTGTTCCACAAAACAGTCATTCTATGTCACAATAGAGAAACATATTTGGTAGTTTTAAAACAACTCCTATAGCCTGAACTTGTAAGAATCCCTTAGGTCAAGGTTCTGCCTGGTTTTCCATTGTGTTTTACCAACCAGAACATTCTGGATATACATATACGTTTGCAGTTTTGGTAGTACAGTTTAGCTCCCAACACCACTAACTAGCTGTCTAGAGCCAGCTGCGTCCCTCGGGCTGCTGCCACGCAGGACGCACCGGCAGCTGTCGGTACTGCTCTCTCTACTCAATAACGTCAAACCAGTCCACTGCTCAACTCTCCAAGGTTTTTTCAATGACATCCTTGTGTGTAGATATGTGTATATAGAGCCATTCTCATAATGCAGTATTAGTAACAGACCCATACAGAACAAGTCAGTCAGTATTGTCCACTCCATGGTCGACATATTCTTCTCTGATACCTCAGGGCGTGGCTGAAGGTCCTCTCAGTCTGTTCAGTTTTCAAGGTTCATTTCATCAGTTTAAAATTTGATTTCTGACAGAGAGCCCTGCCATAAACTGTGACGTGACCTTGTCACTGCAACAACCGCCATGCAGATGAGCCTGAACATGCCCCCCCCCCTTCATTTTGCTGGGGTTATTTAAGGGTTTTCACTTACCAAGTACTTCAGCTATTCACTAATTCATTCTCCAGTCACACAGACTCTGCTGTGGACACCACACTGTCACTCTGTGTGACAGGGAGAGTGTATTCTATGTCATTAAAGTCCAACTGAAATCACAGCTTGTCATTTTTTATTGCAGTCAAACTAATGTCACTGAGATTCTTAATATATTGTTATTATTTTTTGATTATTGAAAAGAAGAAAAAGCTCATTGACATTAGTTTCACTGCAATAAAGAATGACAAATTCATTAGGTTAATTGGAAATGCTCCTTTAACCTTAACCCGCAAAAGTGCCCTCTCGAATGTCCTTATGGTAGATAAAACATGATAACGTTCCCTCTAGGGTGGCCCAATGTTCAAGACAACATGATACAGTGCTCTCTAGGGTGCCTTTCCAGTGGACAAAACGTGATAAAGTGCCCTCCTGGATGCCTCTATGGTAGATAAAACGTGATAACATGCCCTTTAGGGTGGCCCAATGTGCAAGACAACATGATAAAATGCCCTGTAGGGTGCCCTTCCAGTGGAGAAAACATGATCCAGTGAACTAATGGGTGCCCTTCCAGTGGAGAAAACGCAATACAGTGCTATATAGGCTGCCCTACATGCTGGAAAATTAATTGGCCTCCACACGCTCCTACGTGCAAGACAGTGTGCCCTCATGGGATGCCTCTATAGTTGAAAACGCCCTGCTTTTTTTTGTTTGTTTGTTTAGTTTAGTTTTATATATATATATATATATATATATATATATATATATATATATATATATATACCCTTTTAAAAAACAGTTTGGTGGTCAACCTCATTTTCATTCCTGTTTGGAGCGGAGCAAGTAAACTCATCCAGACGGTTTTTAGAATTGTTAGCATGTAGAAGTTAAAAAGTTGGCATGTAGAATTTAAGCGTATCTTTAGAAAGAAAAAAAAATCTGTTTCTGTCTACATGTGTTTATTGGTTCCAAAAGAGAGTGAAAATGAGGTAGAATCCTCTTTTGGGTGGAGTACCCCTTTATTTTCGGTACAATCATCACACTCACAGAATGTTTAGGTGTCAGTGGGTTTAGTACAGTCTGAGCTGTAACCTTGACATCCTACAACGCACTATATTTTTTACTTTTAAATGACATGTAAATACATTCCCAGTTGACCCAAACGAGGTCATTGATATATACAAACACATGGTAAATGGCTAAATAGTTGATAGTTCCCCGTGTGTTTTATTACAGAGGTGCAGTAGTTACACTCACATAATTTAACAATTTTAATCTTAACCAGGGTTTGTTACTGTTTCACCATAAATGCATCACAACTTTCTGCGCGCTGGTGTCCACCCCATACAGCTAATGCCCTTTTTATATTTTTCTCCCCTGCCCCTCAAACAGCCTGAGTTTGTTTGTTATATCATTCTGTAGATGATAATGTTATTCTAATTGAAGAGGTTAATGTATATTTATGTTATATTTATTTTAAGTTATTCATTAATGTTAAGAGAATTTTCCATTCAAGAATTTTAACATTAAAATTACATTGAGACTGTAAAAGATGGCATTTAAAGCTTTAAAGCTTTGAATGGGTCGATTGGGCTCTGGAGGTGTGGTTACAGCAATTGCGCAGGGCTGGCGTAGCCGTGGTGGTGGGGTGGCGGGGCCGATGTGATATCTTTTCATGGGACCCAAAATCCCTGGCAGCGCCCCTGTGCACAACACTCGAAAACTCAAAACACTCAAGATATTCAATACAGATCCAGACCCAGGAATACTGAGGCAACATAACACTCGAACGTTCCGGCATTACAGTACTACCTGTGGCGTGACATAAGACATGTGTCTTTATTTGTAGATCAGAAGGAGACATGAGTTGAAAAGCTAATGTGGATTGTTATTCAAAGTCCATGGGTCTTGTTTTGTTAGGGTGCTGTCTGTTAGTTTCACTGTTAGCCTACGATAGAACAGTGAATAGTGATGTTACTGCTTATATTATATATATTATATATTATATTATTATATTAATGCAAATACAATTTAAAATGAAATGATTTGATTTGCTGTGCGTGAAGAATATCAAATGAATTCTGACTGATGAATGCACAGACTGGGGGGCCCGTCCAAAAAAAAAACAAGAAATAGGATATACATGTCTCCCTTCAGGACATATAACTTAAATAACAAATCTGATGCAGAAAAACATGCAATTTAATTAGCTGTTGGACTTGAAGCTTCAAATGTTTTCTTAGGAATAGAATAACGGAAGAAAATGTAGCCTCCAGTTCTTGGACAGCTTTGGGGTTAAACTTCAGAGCTGGAGGACCTCACAAAAGCTATTCTTTATTTTATCAGAGGCTGTAGTTATGGTGTACTATGAGTGGAGATCAAAATGTATTCTGTTATTGTGTAATATCCTTCCACAGGATGAGTATAAATATGTAACAGAGTAAATCTATTTTACACAACTACAAAATATACCTCCCCCCTCCACACACACACACGCACACACACACACACACACATAGAGTACAACTGACAGATGCATGTACACATCCATGTGTGCACATAAAAACAAGACACACACATTACAGGTCCTCCAAGGACATATCAAATATTTTCTTCCTACAACGTTTCCAAGGCAACATTGAGATGAGCTTCCATTCGCTTTGCTCAAAAGAATCACGGCCAACGCTTTAAACTGATCCAAAACCCAATTCTGTGTGTGTGTGTGTGTGTGTGTGTGTGACAGTGTGTGAGTGGAGTGGGGAGAGCAGGAGGATAAAAATAGACAAATCAAAACACTATGTGAGGAGGAATTGAGCAGAAAAATTGCTGCAGATACTTTAACATGAATTCCTGGAAGATCATCGAATCTAATATACCATGTGGGGAATTCTACAAATGGGCTCCCTTACAGGAACACAGCTGAATTTATGTATGCGCTTTACATGTTCATTACATTACATTATTTTTTCCAAGGGAAAACAGAAACAGAATACAGATCATCAGAACATGTGGTTTTACACTACAGTTCATGTTCTTAATTTGTCTAATAGTACTCACAGCACAAACTATTGTTATTTTATAAGGCAGTACATTCTGATACATTATAGCAGACTCTTAGAATGGAGGTCTTAAACCCCTTTGCATTAACATTGTGTGTTGTAGATAGATACCAGACCTACTTTCATAATGTTTAATTTTTAATATTTGCCCAGTTCATCTATAATAACAAATATAATGGTATTATTAAAATGAACACTACTGAAACCTCTGCAAATATTTGATGGGAAGTGCTTAATATTTATGATAGCATGATGGTATGACCGTTTCAATTAAATGAAATAAAATCAAAATGACTGCTAAAGAACAAAGTCTTGCAGTGTAGGTTTCTATGGCAACACACAAACGTGGCACATAGTGTAAAAGCCACCTGAGGAATCTCACGGCCATAAATTGTGTGTTTGAGCTAGGTGAGCCCTAAATGAAAAGAAATGAAAATACTACTGAGCAACAAAAACAAAAACAAATATAAAGTTGGTTTGTGCTGAAGACAGAGTTTCAGTTGGTTTTTTTTAGGTTCCTGGGAAATCAGCATCACAGAGAACATCTCATGGACATCCCACATCTCCACCAAAGAAAACTCAGAAACGGCTGTATTTCTTAAGGAAACATAAGAAGGCTTCACATGGCTTGGCTTCACATGCCAAGTTCTTGTTAACTTACTTACAGAGTAGCAATAGAAACCTGACTGGAATCATTACAAATCGGCATGGTTTGTGCACGGCCCAGGACAGGAGGACTCTGCAGCAGGTGATTAAAACCGCTCAGAACATCACTGGTACCCATCTACCGAGCATCAGTGTTATCAGTGAGGTAAGGTGCCTGCAGAGCCCAAAGGATACTAAAAGCCAATACCCACCCCAGCCACAGCCTGTTCACCCTGCTTCCATCTGGCAAGAGGTATAGAAGTATCAGCTGCCATACCACCAGACCCCTGAGCAGCTTCTTTCCTCAGGCTGTTTTGTCCCTTTGTTTTGTTTTTGTTTTTCCATGCTTTGGCATGGACTATTGCATGCAATACTGGAGTAACAAAAAAATCAGTGAACAGACTTCATCTTATACAAAATGAAGCTTTGCAGTTTTAACAAGATCGAGTAAAAGAGAACACATCACACACACATTTTAGCATTTTTACATGCCTTTACATGCTTCATGTCTCTTCTAGAATTGAGTTACAGTAGAAGTAGTTTACAAAGCTTGAGGTGGTTTAACACCTTTATACTGTAGTTAGGTGAATGTCTCTCCCTCGATATTTGCCGTTAAACGTATCAACAGTTAAGACAAAGAAGTCTGGAGGGGCAGTCTTCCCTTATTATGGACCAAAATTGTGGAACAGCCTGAACATAAATATTTGCCTTGAAACTTCTTAAGACTCACCTTTTTAATCTTAGTGTCCATCCTTGTTTTTATTGGATTTTTCTTAAAGTATATGATTATTAATTCATTTAATTAATTTTAATTTTAATTTATTGCTATCTACCCTGATTTATTGTAGTGTTGTAGCCTGGTTCCTCTGACACTTAAGTGGTATGTGGTGTAGTGAACAGTGTAGTCTTTGGGGGCCATTGGCTGAGGTCCAGACCATAAAATATAGAGATATGTTTTGTAACTCTTAATAGACACACAGCACTGGTTGGTGCTACTTCCTCAGATTTACACACACACACTCTCTCTCTTTCTCACACACACACACACACACACACAGACACCGCAAAGGTCAATAATTCATGTACACATAACTGTAAAACGTGATGAAGGTGTTAAAGGGACAATAAGACCTCTTTGTGTGTGTGTGTGTGTGTGTGTGTGTGTGTGTGGTGGGGGTTGTCCTACAGTACAGTATGCTAATTCCACATGAGAAATTTACTTCATTTCCATCACATCTGTTGCAGGCATTAATTCTAATACTTGGCTTTGGGGCTTGTAATTGCATGATTTGCATTTTTCTCCATTATACATAATCCATGCTACACACACACACACACACACAAACACACAAACACATAGACACACGAGGCAATATGTATTGCTTCATCTTGACACTACCTTGCCTTGACCTGCTGTTTTTATTGTCTTAACTCCAACACCACACGTAGACACAAGGTACACATTCACACAAACAGGTGCAACCAGGAACATATGTATTTGTTCACATGCACGCACACACACACACACACACAGGCTTTGTGCTAAAATAAATACACACACATGCGCAAGGAAAGCTGACATTCTGGCACAGAGTCAGCTAGCCACTGTGTAACCAGGGACTTGGTTCATTGGGAACTGCTTTGTCAACACACCACAGCTTGTCTGCAGCAGCAACACACACAAATGTGCACACACACTTAAACACAAAGACTTCATCTCCATGCAGTAATTTCCATAATCTACAAAAACAGGCTTTTCTCTCCACCACAGCAGCTCTTGCATGCAAATGAGGGATATTCCTTCACTGGAGCACAGTGTGTATGTAAGCGAAAGAGTGTGTTCGTGTGTGGTTGTTGGGTGCTGTGGCCTTTGTACTGCATACCCTTTATGTCTTGTCTACAACGTGTGTGTGTGTGTGTGTGTGTGTGTGTGTGTGTGTGTGTGTACGCTCATCAGGTATTCTCTGGGTCCATCCCAGTACCCTCACTTGCGGCCTTGAACACTTAAGTGCGCATTCACACAACGGCAAGTAGTGGGTAAGTGTGTCCCATGTCTGAAATATGTCAACACACAGCACACTTCACCCACACTTGATGCACACTTCTCCCAATACCACAAAGCGGTATTCAGAGCTAAGTGTATCCCACAATTCACCATGGTCCACTGCTTCACACCAGTCCAGTTTTTGAAAGTGACACACCAACAGGCTGGTTTGTTCAAACACTACAGTGTTATGACAGAACCTCCACAGATGGTTGTCACGTAACATTATAAAATGAAATATATAAAAATCGGTTCTCCTTGATGGGTCTGATAAGAATAATATTGCACACGCTGTATAGATAAATACCACAACCTTTTATGAGAGACATGTTCTGTCCTTAAAAATGTTAGCAGACAGAAACTATTCAAAATAATATCATGTTAGGGCTCTTAAGGCCTACATGCTTCCAGGAAACTTGATTTAACTGCGTTATTAATTCCTCCTCTCAGCTCTTGAATGTGCATTGTTTACTGTCATCTGATTGTAACAGTAGTACTGTATGTTTGATCCTACTTATTTGTTGCAACAAATCATCTGAGCCATATACAGTATTTTTATTTGTGTGAGTGGCGGGATGTCATTGTTAATCAAGTGTCCCAGTGAACTCTCATATACTTCTACACACTTGCTGTCTTAACGGGCACTTAGGAACTGTGGTAATTACCTGAAATACAGTACATCACACAGATACTTGACCACTCGCAAATACAGCGAGCGTGGGTATTGGGAGGGCCCTGTCTCCCATGTAACCTCCATGTACATGCTCCTGTGTTGTCCCCTTAGCTGGATGTGTTTGGTGACACTCACCAGGCCTCTCCCATGGGTGGGTGTGAAGTCGGGCAGACATTAGTATCACACTCAGCCCGGCAGCATGACATGAAGCATCCAGTTACACCTTAAAGTCTTGTAGACTTGTGAGTTTATTTTTCACATGACATTGCTGTAAAGAGTAATAAGAGGTTCATCCTCTGTGGAGGATGTGCTCCGAATATTTCACCGCAATCGTCCCGTTCGATATGTCGCCTGCGCAAGTCATTTCCTTACAAGCCGCTGATGTTTTGCGTCTGGTGTAAATTCAGATTTAAAGCCTGCTAGTGACATAACAAGTAATGATTACAATGTTACTTGCCATGAGACTTGTACATGTGCAAACAATATACATTAGTCACATGTATAGTGCTATGGCCTCAGTGTGCTTCAGACAAACTAGGTTGTGTGACAAACCAAGTATACAGTTAGAAATATTTGTTCTGAAATGCCACACTGGAAGGCGGGGTGAAAAATCCACTGTCATATACTGAAGAGGGGTCAGACTCAATGAATCATGCAACTGGTGACAACATCGCACACTTTCTGACAGTTTTTTTTCTCAAAAGCGTTCATGGTGCTGGCTTGTTCAGGAAAATGGTAAAATGGGAAGATAAAGAATACATTTCAGTGGTCTCTGCTTCAACAAATCTTTTAGTATGACTTGTTGCGGAGAGAAGCAAGTAAAGTCACTGAAACACAAAATGTTTTTTCAGATGGACTCATTATGAACTAATGTTAAAAAAAATTAGGCTTCGTTTTCAGAGGTTAGTCTAAAAAACAAGATCAATCTGGGATTGCCAGAAAGATCGTCCATGAACTGTGTGTGATCTTAAACACCTTCAGCACGGCACAAGCTATATGCTAATTTGTATGTTAAGGCAGTAAATTACAGCTGAACCTAAACTAAAAAAAAAACTTAAATCGGTTTATCCCACTGGGAGAGGGAATGAGCAAATGCTTTGTACACCCAAGAGAGCCATGGTAACAAAGTAAAAACTGTGTTATCCATTAAAAATGAACAGATCAAAAAACAAGAAACACTTTAGTATGAATGAATGCTAAACTAAACTTTTGTAATGCATAAGCTAAAACCCTAGCATGTGCACCATACACTGTGGAATAACAAGATCTAGCATCCGTGACATCAACACCAGATTTCTGATTCATTGTTTTGAGGCCAGGATTTGGGTTTTCTGCTGGCTGCCATTTTGAAGCCAGAATATCCAAATGTGAGCAAGGGTGGTGAAGCCTGGCTGAAAGGTGGAGCTGAGGCAGTACAGCAAACCATCACACTGTCAATCAAGGAAACACACCCTACACTAATGATTCTACAAATCTCCACCAAGAAATAAACTTAACACAGCTTGCTTTGCAAAAAGATTTTTGAATTTGTATCTCAGCATCTAGTTTTATTATAAAATCTTGCAGGATGCTGCTTTAAATTATAACACACACACATACACAGCGTACATCTCCTCATAGCCACAAAGCATCAGCAGAGTCAGACATCAGGAGGATTTGTGTTGCAGCAGACAGCCAGCAGTGTTAGCTCCACACAGCCACAGCCCTGAAGTCACACGGGACTGGAAACGTTATGCAACGGCTGTGATGAACAGAGCCGAGCTGTGCTCCCCGTGCACGCTTAACACCCACGGAAAATAGCAGGGTTCCCAAGCAGCGCAGGCAGGCTGTAAATAATGCATGTCAGGACAAGAATGCACACACATTCACACGCACAGCCTCCCTGCTTTTTTAGAATGAGTCGTCTTGGAAACAAAACCATATAATTTGGGATACAGTGCTTCAAACTGACTCGGAGAATGTGTGTAGAATGTTCTAGCAGCTTCTCTTACAGGCAGACTCTATTTTCTAGTCCTAAAATCTCCACCATCCAAATACCCATCTGTGACTTTTTGTATTATAAACTGCAGGATTTCCTACAGTTGGCTGAATATTAAATAATTCAAGCATGTAGTCTGTAGTCAAACATGCAGTGCTGGGACTTTTTATTTTTTTTATATCAAGTGGGCTCAGCTTTAACCACCATAGATGCCATGATAACCTCTAATGTACTGCTAACCTGCTGGGTATGGAATATTCAATCATTCATAAAGGTGTGCTTGAGTTTTATACTTGTGATCTTAGTTTTGTAAATTCGTACCAGTAAATTCTATTTTGAAAGTTTGCATATTTACATCCCTGCTTCCAGATATATATATTTTTTTACATCTGAATATTTAAGTTTGTACCTATAAACTCTACTTTGTAAGTCTGTGTGTTCAGTTCAAGCTTTAGTTTATAAGAGTAAAAAGAACAAGGTAAACTGACCCACTCAGCTATTTATCAATATTTGAATATCTGATGCGTAAATCTTCATAAACATTAGAATGGGTGAGGTTATATTGGCGACTAAGTAATGTTAGAAGAACACTATAGAGTTAACGTTAGCTAGCTATTGTGTAAGAAATTAAATTTAGCTAGGTAATTTTGTTTGTAGATAAAGATAAAAAGTCAAAAGTCAGTGAATGTACTCACATATATCTGCATTCTTTTGTGCCACAGAGTGTAAAATAAGTGACTGCAATACTTCATACTTCTTATTAACATTCTTCTCTGCCTTTTGCTCACCTGTAACTCAAACAATTTATACTACAAATTTGTGGTTTGTACAATTATATAAAGATGTTTGCAAAATTGTATGCAGATATCCCTAAATATATATATATATATATATATATATATATTTCAGGGATATTTTAAAGACGCTTTTGACGCTCCTACGGTTTTATTGCTACACAAACAATTCATATGTCAAATTGAGCATAATTTTTTGTAGATGGGTGCTATGATTGTTTTTATGTATTTATTTATTATGGTTATACTTTTTGAATGATTACATTTTAAAACACTCCCATGGACATTTTTATTAACATCTCAGATAATGTTTACATTACAACTCAAATTAATATTCTAGATGCTCACTATTGCACTTTGATTATCTATGTTGGTACTCAGCACTCAGCACTGTATACTCTCTGTATCTATATTTGTTGATGTCACCAAAATATCTGTATTTGTATCTGCATTTGGACTATACTGGAAGTGAGCTTGGCTTAGACCAGAAGTACATATACATAGTCTAATCTGCTTCATTTTCTGCATTAAATTATTTTCTACTGCCACTTATACTCCTCATACATATACCGTATGTTTAGCTGCAGACAAAATAAATAATATTTTTGACCATGTACCTGAACTAAACTCAGTCTAAATAAAAGCTGTGTAACTGTCAATTGTCCAGGTGGAAATTAAAAGTGTAAATAGAACAGGACATTACAAGTCAATGTATTGCATTGGGCCATACTGCATGATTTCCTTAAAAAACTGGAGGTTGTGTGGGCCTATATATTGGGAGGAGCCCCAGATGAATGCTGGTCTGATTTGTATATGATGAAAATGAGACAGCTATTGACAAAAGTATGGACCATATTAGCTCACGGGGCCCTATTGCATAGGTGTATTTATATATATGTACTCATAAATACATATATATGACTGAGCTGCTGATCTTCCCTCCAGGGAAGGCATCTCCCATCTATGACCTCTCCATTGTCATTGAAAACTCTGTGGTCCGGACTCGGACCACAAGGAACCTGGGTGTGACACTGGATGACCAGCTGTCCTTCGCTGCCAACATCGCTGCAACAACCCGCTCTTGCAGATTAATTCTCCACAACATCAGGAGGATACGTCCATTCCTCACACAGGAGGAGGTACACGTTCTGGTCCAGGCTTTCATCATCCTGCACCTAGACTACTGCAACTCACTCTTTGCTGGTGTGCCTGCATGTGCCATCTGACCTCTGCAGCTCATCCAGAATGCAGCAGACCAGTTGGGCTTCAACCGACCCAAGTTCTCCCACACTACACCTCTCCTCTGCGCACTACACTGGCTACTGGTAGCTGCTCGACTCCGATTCAAGACACTGGTACTTGCCTACCATGCTGCGAATGGGTCAGGCCCATCTTACATCCAGGACATGGTCAAACCATACACCCCAGCCCATCGGCTTTCTCCTTCACTACGAATGGGGCCCAGCTACCAGTCCACAAAATCACGACTGTTTGCTGTCCTGGTTCCCCAATGTTGGAACTCGTTCACTGCAGACTGAAAACTCATCTGTTTAGACTGCATCTTGGCTGCATTTAGAGATTTACGCTATTACTTTGATGACTACAGTGTTATCAGAACTGATAGAACTGATGGCCAGAGCTACAAAAATACAACCCAATTTTTACAGATGGTCACTTATATCTATTCTACATCTTTGTGTGATTCAGAAACAAATTTGGATATGTACTGCACTATAAATACAATATGTATTTATTATACACTATGTATATACATTTTTTTATATATTACTTTCAGCAGTTATTATATATATTTACTCTATAACTTGTCCATGTTTCTACTGTGCCATTACAGCTTTAAAATCTATGTAATAAATTACAGAACAAAGTCAACCAATGACCAGTGTGTGTGCCGTGTAGTTTTGTAGTCTATTTGCCCCAGCAGACTAAATAGCACCATCACATTAATACAACTATACCAATTATCCCCTCCCCATGATTTATGTGCTGTTGTTGTTTGCTGAAGAGGAACATTACAATGCAAATGTCATTATCATCATTAGAGCCAGTCATCAATGTAAGCAAGCAGCAACAGCCATGCCAAAAAACAGCAACAACAAGAACCCTCCGGCTGCTCCAATTAGCTGCCATTAAGTCCAGCGTCCCCATGCAATCAGCCTCACACATACACTCACACACTCATATATATATATATATATATATATATTGTAAAAAGCAGCAAATTGTCAGATTTTTAAAGCAGAACCAAGGCTGGATTACTAACTGGGAAGAGTATGCAACTGACCCGGGTGCCTGGAGTGCCTGTTAACCGCCTGGTTTACTGCGCATCAACTGGTTTATGCTAATTTAATTGGAAACTTGTTTTGGAATATGAAACACTAAAGCTTAAATCACCTGAGATGATAAGGCCTTTAAGACGGCTTTATTATCTGGTCTTGTGCGCCTGTCTTGAAGAGGGTCATTCCTAAATTAATACAATTTGTGTTTAATATAATTCCACACAGAATACCTGGGACCAGGTAGTGTTCCAGTAAACAAAAACTATACATATTGCACAGAGACTGGGACTGATGAAGGGGGTTAACAGGGGCCCAGCAGTTCATTTGTGCCCGGGGGGCCCCCGAGCACTTAATTCCGGCCATGGCTGTAGCCAGCGAATGTTTGGTGCTTAAATGATTCATTTATTCGGAAAGTAGTCATAGATACAGTATATTATCTGCTGAAAACAGTATATTCTCTGCTTAAAACAGTTCATTCTCTGCTGAAAACAGTATATTCTCTGCTGAAAACAGTTAATTCTCTGCTGAAAACAGTCGATTCTCTGCTGAAAACAGTCGATTCTCTGCTGAAAACAGTTGATTCTCTGCTGAAAACTCAAAGATGGTGGCTAGCTTTAGTGGGTTTTGCGCCAGCACTCACTGTTTTCATCCACTGGCAGGCAGTTGTGCGAGGAGTGGAGTGGAGTGGAGTCTAGGCTAATATAGGTTTGCTGCTCAGACTTTCTAATGGTATTTTTTTCCTCAGACCCAGGTTGCTGGCCCTGGTACCACAGGCCAGGAGAGTTCTTGTGAGAGTTCTCATTTGCCCCGAGTCAGTTCACTAAAATGAATTAAGTAAAGCAAAAACAACACGGGGCATCTGTGTTCACTTAGAAATAAGTTGTAAAACCTTTAAAAGTGTTCAGCAAATTCCTAATTGGACCATAGTATTACAGTTCAGGCAGCACATTTTGTGTGTATGCATGTCTATTGTGTGTTCACCTGTGCAGACTGATTATAAAACGTAAATACACTATGGCCCCATTTACACTTGTCATTTCAAGTGGCTTATATCCAGATAAAATCCAAATGTGATTAAATACACATTCATTTACACTTCTGTGCGTCATATGTGTGTCTCTGTTGGCCAGATCATGAATCTGACTGCAATTTGTCTCAGTTATTCCAGGTTCATGCATGTCATGATCGGCTCAACTCCAGTCCAGAGGGAGGTGGTAATGCACCTGAAGCTTTATAAACTATTCGCAAGACGGAAGTTTTATTGTCGTCACACAACTCACATCGCTCCTTCACCCATTAAGATCAGTGGTTTCTCACCCACACAAATTGCTGGTGTCAAACTGATCAGTGATCAGATCAGCGCTACAACAGCTCGATGTGCCTGCAGTATGATCGTATGTGTAGAAATCCCTGGAGCCAATGGCTAGTGTCAGTGTAACTTCAGCTGCCATTATCACACGTACACACCCTGTAGAAAGCTATTTCAACGCAGTGTTTACTGATGTAGTTACTCTTGGGAGGAGTAACACATTGGTTCTGGAGAGACAGATTAATTTCTCTACAAAATATAACTTATCTTCCTGGATAAATCCGTTTTCTGCCATTTGGCTATTTAGCTTCAAGTACTACACATTCATTAAACAGTGAATATGTAGTGTATTAAACTTTTACATGTGAAGAGATTTCATGGATTAATAAGTCTTGTTGATGGTGCTCACGTTTCTTATGGTGAACTAATTCTCACCTTCTTCCTTGTTCCAATGCTAGGTTCTGATTGGTTGTGTAAATATCTGATTGCCTTCCAAGGTACAATGCCAATTACTGTAAAGGTGAAGATATAATAAGGATGACGGTGTGATGGCCGGAAACATTTTTGGCTCTATCTTCCTGAAATATAATATTAATATACATCACCACAAATATGCTGTAATTGGTAGAATGAACGGACAGCTAAAGTTAAATATGTCTTGACTTTAACTATCTGTAACTATCTGTCTAATGGTACCACTGAATCAGATGAGAATTAACCTGCATTTGAATGATCTTTGCCAATAAGAGCTCTAGCTGAATTGTGTTGGATGCAGATGTAAAATCTAAGAAGAGGACTCTAGCTGCGGTTTTAGGCTTGTCTAAATGCTTCAGTATTAGATGTATCAATGTTACAACTGCATCTTCTGTGCTACGACTTTGCTTATGTGCAAACTGGTAAGCGTCCAATTTGCTATCTACAGACTTGGTGAGCAGCTGAACCACAATTCTTTCTGAGGCTTTCATAACAATAGGGGTTAAGGTTATAATCACAGGATTCCTTAGGACATGCTGTCTTTGGGTGAGGTATTATGTAAGGTCTTCCACATTTAAGGAATTAATGTGAGTGTCTGTAGAACACTGAACAAAAGGTTGCCATACAGGCACAGGCTCAGCTGCAAATGAATAAAATAAATAACATATCTGGTCCTGTGGCCTTCCTCTGATTTACTGTGGTCGAGAATAGTTTATGCATTATATTCGTCCAGAATGTTGGGTGAGCAGCGCCAGGTGGCATGAAAGTAGTCATCGGAAGTGTTTGACATACACTGTGTACAGGTATCGTTGTCTGTGAATCCGTTTTGTGTAGTTTATATTGGATGAGGTGAACTCTGTGTAGAATTCTGTATGGAAGTTGCAATTTGGAGTTATGGGACATTGAGAAGACGTTACTGCAGATTTACATCCAGGAATTGATATCAGTGGTAACAGCAAGATCTTTTTCCCAACCTAGGACCGGTAGTGGGAGACTGTTGTCTGTTCTTATTAGAAGTTTGTAGATTTTTGAGAAGGAGTGTTGTGATTGTTAATTCTCTTGTAGACATTTGGGTATATACCGAAGATGATTTGCTAAGTGACAGAATTTGAAAATTAGGACAGTTAGGCCTCCATGGTCTCTGGGTTTCTGCAAAGTGAATAATTTGATTCGTTGTCTCTTATGTTTCCAGTATAATTTTTTTTTTCCCTTTCTCCCATACACATACAGTCATACACATAAACACGTGTGTCATATTTAACAGATTTCCCCTGAAACATTAATTATTACACTGACATCAAAGTAACTGCATGATGTTGTTGTTATTGTAATTATTATGACTATACTCTCATGTTGTTGGTTTTTTCATGTATGTATTATGCTAAGTTCTGTGCGTCGCCCTGTTTGTCTTTGTCTGCCCTTGTGTATTTTATCTCTGTTTCTATCATTGTGTCTGTAAAGTCGCTACTGTTTTGTTTTTGTACCAATAAAAAAAGGAAAAAAATGGTGTCCCCTCAGAAGATTTAAATAATTAATGACGGTATCCATGCTTTGCCACCTGTTAGTAAAGGTGTGGAGGATTTTGGAGTGTTGTGTGTGTGTGCCTCTGCCATGGGGTTGGTTCTGAGCAGGAAACATAAGTGAACATAATCCAATAAAAACACGGAGGGTGTTTCTGCCTCCGCAATCTGCACGTATCAGTGCGTTTTCATTTATTTTTATCATTTATTATCTCTTACCGTCGTGTGCCCTGACAGTATCCTACGCCTTGAATCGCGTTACCTCAGATGATTTGACTGTTAAACCTGGAATCTGACTAAAAGCTTTTCAGTCTGATGTTTAGAAAAACACAAACGTGTCGGTAGGTATTAATAATTGTTAATAAAAGTTGCTGTTGTTGTACCATCCCTGTACAGTATAAAATTAGGCATTGCCCTTCTCTCAAAGCAGAGACTGTAGATGAAACACACTCCTGCTGTATCACTCCTGCTGCTGTGTGATGACCACGTGTTTAATCAACTGCACAGCAAACATCCGACATTCTACAAGTTGTTTTTGGAAACTCTGGGTCACTGGATTACACTCGTGGGTGAAATAATTCATAAGAAATTTCTTCAGTCACGTTGCAATTTGTATTTTGATGCACAGATCAATCTGCAGTAGATGAAAAATGTGTGGCAAATTGAAAGAGACAAAACTAGCGCAAACACGATTTCATGCAAAAATGTACACCAAAATTGCAATCAGCATAAATACAGCCTCAGCTCTGTCTCTCCTCCCACCTTGGTGCAAAGATGTTCGTTTTGTGCCAAGAAATGACCAAACATGAGAGAAAATAGGCTTGCGCCCCTGGAAAGTTGCATTTAAACTGTGTTTGCTCTAGCACTGGCTTTGCGTCTGCAGGAAAATAGAGCCCTTAGTCTTCTTCTCTTCTGTAAATAAAATGACTTCTCGTCTTTGAGTGCAACTGTCCTCTGTCACCATTAGTCAGTATAATGCACCAATTTTTCTGAACGCGGTGGAAAATCTACATAATTTATCTATGCTCAAAATTTCCCATTGCATGCTTGAAATGAGACACAAATATAATCCCATATCATAACAGCTTTATAGTCATGACTACAACATGCTAACCACCGAGCATAGTAATATCAGCCTCTGCACTGGCCACATTATCCTTTAGAGAATCTGTCACTTACCATTTTGTTTAACACGATACTGCGGAGGGCTCACACACACACACACAAACACACACACAGAGCAACGCTCACAAAATGACTGAACAAGAGCAAGTCAGTCAGTAAACCAGTCCGTCTGTTGCTGCATCAGAGGTGCAGTTAGACTTTTACTGTTAAATGCACAGCATTAGTAGCAGTACTGTTCTCTTTTAGTCTCAATCCTTGTCATGCTCTATCACTTGGTGAAATAGGAGAAAAGATCATTTGTTCAGGCAGAGGTACTGTACCACTCCAGACATTAGAGCCAGGACCTAGGAGTGACACGATATTGTTATCAGTTTATGTGCTACAGTACACTACTTGTGGGTTCTATTCTTATTTATATTTTATAAACTTGTAATTTCTCTATTTTATTCTATTATAAGTTTCTCCATTTATCTGTACTTATATCTGTCTGTGCATGCCCCGTGTGGATGAATAAAGGATTATCTCATCTTATCTTATCTTATCTTATCTTAGTAATGACATCAGTGTGTGGCCCAACCTGGGCATTAGTTTCTCTCAGGGTCCCTACTGTCAGTTTCCAAAACCATTTCGGCCTTTAGTTTTTAATCAGGAATCTCTGGTTCACACTGACATAAGGATACAGTCACATTAGCCTTCAATGAAATCCACCACTCTCAGCCCCAAGCGATCACAGGCTGTAAATAGTTCATGAGAGCAGTTTGTATTCTTGTTATTCTTATTTTTGCTCTTCTCTGAAGTAAGAGAAAATTTTTACGAGTGGTCGAGAGCACTCTTACCAAGATAAGAAAAATACATCTCGTTTTCACAGTCCAAAAATTGTTTGTCCAACGCAAGGAAACATACGTTTTAACTTAGAGGAACATAAAAAAACACATGAAAATCATATAATCAAGTTTAGATTGTTATATGTTTTAGAGTAATTATAATGATTGGATTATTAAATTTGTGGGCTAAAGAAATACTATTGGTCCATTGATCCCAATTAAGACTATAAAAACCCTTGGATGATACTATCGTGCATTCAGCTTCTGAATGGCTTACATACTGCTCTTGGATACTTTGGCCATTCAGGCCTTACTCAGGGAGTATTTGCACATGGCACAACACCTGCCCTTATATAGTGTTTATGGGATGTTACCTATGCTAATAACAAACAATCGGCCACTTTATGATGAAGTTGGATTCATCATTCAGTGAAGGAAGTGTTCCATTTCTGTACGCAGGACTTTGACACCAGAGACCAGGGTTCACAACCTTCGAGTGTTCAGGTTCGAGTGTGTCGTGCTTCAAATGAATGCTCACTTTTTTCTTTAATATACCGAGAACATGATCTAGAACATATTTGCTGTTGCCAATTAGTACTATGAGGGGCGGATTCATAAACCATGGATTGCGGCCACTGATAGCACCATGAATTGCGCAACACTTGCAACCGCTATCTGCCCCATCTCAAGGTCCAGTTCACAAAAGATATTGCGCTAATGACATCATAGCACAAACACGCCCATAAAGTTTTGCAGTTGAGTACAATTTGCCCTTGTTTTGCGTCTGGTTGCAATTATCCATGTGGCAATTGTTGGCTACCATTTACTCATGGCTGCTGGTGAGTCAGTCTAGCAGTGTCAGACGGGTTGAGGCTGTGGTTCAATGCCAATTTTGACCACTTTATCACTATTCCCTATAACTTTTAGCAGTTTTTTCCATATCTTTTGAGTTTAATAGGAATTATGGAACCATTTTTGTTTCAACAAGTTGCTTTTGGAGTGCCACCAAACTGCTACCCATTCAAGGCATCACTACCTTTGGATGCCGTGACAGTAATAGGCCTAATAATTTTAATAATAATGTCAAAATATTATTTACAGGCCTGCCTGGCATGACGATGCCTTCGCCTGGCTACAATCACTGCTGCCATGATCACTGAAAAGTGTGGGCATGACAGCTATCAATACAAGATACATACTTGAAATCTTCAGTCCTGTGGGCTTCAGTTGAAGTTACCGGGAGAGAGAGTGAATATTCGAATGGCAAAAGTGTAATGTACATTACACATCTGGAAGCTGCCCAGTACAACCACAGTGTGATCTGTTGGCCACTGTCTTGCTCGAGGCCACCTCAGCAGTGGTGATTGATTCTGCTGATCCTCGAACTTTGCAAATTTTCAATCAGAAGCCCACTTCGTAATCTTTAGGTCTCTGCTATCCCACATTTTGTTTAACAATATATTCATATTTACTATATTTAAAGCACACACACACACACACACACACACACACACACACGATCATAAACAGAAAGATGGAGTGCTTCAGAGTTCATATGAGTTGATATATTAAAGGGGGCAATTTTCTAACTTCAAGCCCAGCTACATCTCTACAACAAATCAGTCAGTCTGATATATCAGTCCACCATCTGCCATTAAAGAAGTCTGCTACCACTAAAAATCATCATTACAAACAAAATGAAAATAAAGGCCCAGTGGTGACATGAAGTGAAACAGAAAAGTAGAAAGTGTGTAGAAAATGTTTTTGGTCGTACCTTTATGAAGCCAATTGCATTCATCATGTCCAGCAGAGAGAAAAAAAAATGTACTAAGTATTAATCTTTAAGGTTTCATAGTCATTCTGTTTTCCACTGACAACAGTGTGGTCTTGAATGTAACGTGCATTTCAACGTTTATGTAATTCAGGTAGCCTTTTCAGCATGTGGATATGTCCAAGCATAAAAACACAAACGTTAAATGTGATTTTAAAGTCTAGAAGAACAGGAAAGAAGTGAATAATATCTGGAACAAAGATGTATCAAAGACGTATTGTAGGCCTGCTTCCAGTGTTTGAGCTAAACTAGGCTACTTATCTAAGGTCAGTGTGGATAGTCAGGGCATTAAGGGATCAGTCATGACATATTTTTTACTTAGTAATTCACTAAAAGGACAAGGCTAACCAAATTCCATGAAAAGACCCAAACCAACAATGTGTTAGTCCATCTGTCAATACTGTCTGACTTCTCTACCCTGTCTGTGACTGTCAGCTTCCTACTGAAGATGTGAAGCTTCAAAAACAGCTAACAAATATGTAGTTTAATTTTTTTTTTAAAGGGGCTCAGTTATTTCCTAAAACAGGCTGCTATAGTGGTTTAATGGGGACTATTTTCAGCATCAGATTAAACCACATTTGCTGCTCTTGTGAGTAATTTCTGGCTGCAGGATGGTGTATGTGGGTTAGCGTCAAAATAAACTACAGTGTGTGTGTTCATGGTAATGAGGGAACATGTCACCCAGTGCAACAGTGTGGCTCATTTAAGTGTTTTTAATAGTTTTTGGACAACAATAGAGCTCCATGGCACAGAAAAATAAGATATATCAGGCTTTGGATAAGACTATAAGAAAAATATAAAACATTACCAGACTTATCATTTAACTTGCCTGGAACATGTGTTTACTGAATTTAGGAAAGTACCATCAAGCTGATATTTGTTTGTTGTTATCTTTTCTTGATTGTATTAAGTTGTTTTGCGTGTAAAGCATGAAGTGGATTGAAATCAACTGAAATCAGTCTAATGCTACTGTATGTAAGTGCTCTCAGTCCCTCTCTCTCTCTGTATAAGTGTATATTAATGTCCTAAGTGATGCAGTGACCCTGTCATACTAAATCTGCTGCTGTGTGATCATGCGCCCTGACTCAAAACCCCACCTCTGTGTGTGTATGTGTGTGTGTTAGAGCCTTCAGAATGACACATGATAGATTGCATGCATTGCTCAAAAGACAGTTAACCTCAGCCTCCTCTACTGGTACTAAGCCAAAGAGTAAAGAAACAGGAATAGAGAGAAGAAGAGAGGATGAGACATAGAGACGTAGAAAATGAGGAAACAGGAAATAAAAATATGACTGTACATATAGCTTATTTCCATGACTAACAGCCCATTGGATTATACTTAAGATTGACCCTTCATCGCCCGCCATCCTGTTTCAAAAGGAAATACATTGCATTAAAGGTGTAGTCTACAATTCTAATCCAATGCACTTTTTGTCAAATTCAGCGAATATCTCCTCAAGGTCCACCAGCTGTCCGTTCTGTGTGCTCTGAAAAAAAGTCCGGTGTTCATACACAGTGCTGGCTCTGTAAATGGGAAACAAACCTGGTCTCATTCCCAGGTCGCCAAATACCGATGCTTTGTCACAACTCATGCTCGTGCACAGCAACACTAATGCTGTGAGTTACTTGCGCGAGTTTGACCGCGGGATCCTTTGTGTTTATTGTAAATATCCGCCTCTCCATCTGTCTCCGGTGAGTGGCAGTTTCATAATTGGTGTGTCAAAATCAATAAATATTTACTGTATCTAGCAAGTCACACGTCGTCTGAATTAATCTGGCTTACTACAGCGGCATGATCCCAAAATAAACAGATTTTGCTGTGATTTAATTGCAATAAACGGATCAAAAGGCTGCCGAAAAAACTACATCATGATGCCAATTTGTAAAAAGTCTGAATTCATGCTCTGTGAGGTCTGTCCGCAAGACAAAAAGCAAACAACTTTTAAAATGCTTGTTTTCTGAATGGAGTTTGATCAGGGCTCGTTGCCTTGGCAGTGCGCGTCCATGAATGTTGGGGGCGCACTTCTGAAGGAGCACTGAAAGGAGGGATGTATTTGATTGGCTATTGAGTTCAAATATCAAGCTTTCTCCAGGATTGCAGACTGCACCTTTAAGAAAGTAATGAAGGTTTTAAGTTTTGGAAAGTTAGGGTATAGGTCATTTACTTCGTTTTTTTAAAAAAAGCTTCCAGGTTGAGTCCTCACATTCCATCATTTTATCCTTACAGTGTGAAAATGGCATACTTTATATGTATTTTCATACTTGTGAGATCAAACTTCTGCTGCATCTTCTTGACAACTACATTTCAACTGGGTAGAAGCAGTGAACTCCACAGGGCAGAGGTTGAAAATCAATTAAGAAATAGTTGAATTGTTCCTCTGCATGATGTTAAAATACAATTAAAATCATACGACACAATAATAAACACAAATAAGATGGATGAGGATACAGACATACTGAACATTTAACAATGTAGAGCTTACAGCTTAATAATGTGTTATCTTATATACACATATCAAAGTGTCTGTTATGAAGGATATGCTGCCCTGCCCACACATACACACACACACACACACACACTTGCAGGGTATTTAGCATATTGTGGTGCCTGCAGCCAGCAAATTAGTCACATCTGAAACAGTCTAATTAACCCAGAGGAGCTTAACCCACTTATCACAGCGAGCAGAGAGCAAGAGACATAGACAGAGACGCACACACAAAGAGAGAGAGAGTGACGGACTCTGACTATCTCCTTCACTGATTGATTTCTCTCATCAAGTGTGTGCGTGTATTTACTTTCTTCAGTCTGATTGATTGGTTTTCACAAAGCCAACCCTTCCTTGTCCAATACATTACTAAAGCACACACACACACTTATACGTAGACATACAAGGCAAAGAACACCGCTTCTATGAGCTATGTATAAAAAACAAAATGAAAGAAGAGGAAATGCAGATACAGAATTTAACTTTTTTTTCTAATAATATTTACATTTTTCCATCTGCTATTCATCCATGTAAATTAGTATACACTCATTTTCATGCAGAGTCAGAGCTAATTAGCTAATTAGCTGGGCATGACATTCCCTGCTGCAGATGCTCCATCTCCTATTTGGACACTGCATTGTCACATTTATCTTTATTTCCTATATATTTAAATTTTTTTATACTACTGCTTGTTTACTGATTCTTTGCAATGTTTCACCATCTTTTTCATATGTACAGTATATATATAAATTCACATACATACTGTATAATTGCGGAAATAAAGACTGAATATATATATATATATATATATATATATATATATANCTGCAGAGCCCTCCAGTCCTGGGCCGAGGACATCCTATGCAAGTTTGTAATGTTTCCAGTCAGGGTGCTTTCTATTGCTTCTTCTTTCCTTAACAAAATAAAGCCATTTTTGAGCTTTCTTTACCAGCGTGGAGATGTGTGGTGTCCATGACAGGTTCTCTGTGATGCTGATTCCCAGGAATCTAAAAGTATTCACCTGCTCCACCTCAGCTCCACTGATATAGTCAGGGGTGTGTGTTTCTAAAATAAACAATGGGTGTACAGTGTAAAGAGGAGGGGGCTAAGCACACATCCCTGGGGGGCTCCGGTGTTGAGCTCTAGAGTGGATGAGGTGTGAGCGCCAATCCGTACTGTCTGGGGTCTGTTTATGAGGAAGTCCAATATCCACTTGCAGAGTGTAGTACTTTGTCAACAGGTTCATGAGGGAGATTGTGGTGAATGCTGAGCTGAAATCAACAAACAGCATTCTGATGTAGGTGGTGTTACTTTCAAGGTGTGTGAAGACTGAGTGGAGGGCAGTGGAGATGGCATCCTCTGTGGATCTGTCAGTTCTAAATGCAAACTGGTGAGGGTCCGGGCTGGCTGGGACTGTTGTCTTTGATGTGCTGGAGGACCAATTTCTCAAAGCACTTCATCAGAATGGGGGCGAGTCCACAGGCCGGTAGTCATTTTGTAGCCTGTGATGGTCTGGATCACTTTTTGGTGTGTTTTTTGGCTCTAGATCGGGCCCTCATCTCACCATTCATCAAGGCTTTCTGGTTGGGGAGTTTTATGGGGGATTTTATTGTCTTTGTGAGCACATCATAAACACATTTCCTGATGTATGGTGTCATTGTTGATTATATTCTGTTGGTATATTACTCAAGATTGATGTGGTTCTCCTGGGTGGCAGCATCTCTGAACATGTGCCAGTCTGTGCACTCAAAACAGTCCTGTAGAGCTGCTGTAGCTTCATCTGTCCACATCAGCTGGAGTAAGTAGGCAGGAGAACCGGAGTCTTGTGTTCTGTCGGTGCGGAACACGGTCCACCTGTCGAGTGCAATATTTTGATCCAGGATGTTGTGGTGGAGCCAGGTCTCTGTAAAGATGTGGGCACAACAATCTCTGAGTTAACCTGAGTCTTATTTCATCCATTTTGTTTTCCTGCGACCGGACATTAGCCGGAAGTAGTGGTAGTGGAATAGCCTCAGGTCCAAGTTGGGTCAGCTTAGCTCTTATCCCGGCTCTCTTCCCCCTTCAATCTCACCCCTTGCGGTGGCGTTTTGTCTGGCTGGATGGTCGGACAGTATTGTGGACAGATGGTCTCAAGGTCCGCTGCCCTTAATCCAATCCCTGCACTTCCTTTTCTGACGTTGATGAGTGTATTTTTGTCATAGGCAATATGTGCTTCAGTAAGAAAGGCGAAAAAACAACAAATCAAAACAAAAATGTAGCATTTGAGGGAGCTACTGGCTGCCGTATCTGCACACTCTGCCATCACCATGGTAACCCTGACCTGAGGTTTCTGTTGACACCTGGAATATGCTCTGCCAGTGTATCAAACTCAAACAGCTGTGCTGGAACTATCTCTGTGTGATAACACTTTGCCTGCATTTGGCCAGTTATCTGCAGAAATAAGAAAAATATACCTAACAACAGAGTACGTGGAGCCATATATACGAAGTGTGTATTCTTCCCGTAATCACAATCAGAATCAGCTTTACTGGCCAAGTATGTGTACACATATAAGGAATTTGATTCTGGTTTTTTCATTGCTCTTAATGTACTTACACAGAAATAGATATAACAGCTAAGAACAAGGACAAAAAAGCTGAACAAATAAATGTAAAGAATAGACCGGACTATTATGTACACAAGTATGTGAAAGAATAGGTGTATGTATAAATATATATAAAAAGCACCAACGACCAACAACAAAAATAAAATAAAATAAAGAATACATAAAGTATACAGTATATACAAGTCAAGTGTTATTGTAAGTTGTAAACAATACAAATAGTGCAAAGAAATAAATACTGAATGGATATGCATGGACTGGATGATTGTTCAATATGTGTATGTATACGTGTTGCGTGCAGGATTTATATTGACAGTGACAGTGCATGATGATATGTACATGTTAAAAGAACGGTGCATTTTAAACTGTTCAAATATAATCTATAATGGAAGCAAGGGGATTTTTGGTGTTACAGGGTTATTGACACTATATGACCAATTTACGTGTTCATCAGAGTGATGGACTGGGGGTAGAACTGTTCTTGTGTCTGGTTGTTTTAGCGTACAGTGCGCTGTAGCGCCTACCAGAGGGGAGAAGTTGGAACAGGTTGTGTCCGGGGTGTGATGGCTCTGCAGTGATTTTTCCTGCCCATTTCCTGACTCTGGACATGTATAAGTCCTGAATAGAGGGCAGGTTGGCACCAGTGATTTTCTCTGCAGTCCTGACTGTAGTTGGTTCCTGTCTTGTTTAGTGGCTGATCCAAACCAGAATGTAATGAATCATAAGCTTCATTTAGTGAAGATATGACTGCAATAATTTGAGACAAATGTGCAGCCTGAGCAACCTCTGATCTCCTCTCTGTTGTTGTTTCCTTCTCTTTCACTATTTCTCCTTGATTTCTCTCCTCTTCCCTTTCTGTGTTGTGACCGTTTGTGTGTGTCTGTGGTCTAATGTGTTGCTGTTAGCCGCTTGTAATTATTCTTCCTCCACACCAAGGACATCCAGCATCCTGCATCCAAACACACTCTGTATCTTCTGCTTCAGTCTGGTGGGACAAAGCGTTGACATCAGCACCTCTGCTTCGTGTGAGGGTCTCTCTCTCTGTCTCTCTCTCTCTTTCTCTCTCTCTCTCTTTCTCTCCTCACTGTAGTAATCAATCATCAGTGCAGTTGCCCCCCCTTTGGGCTGACAGGTCCTATTTGTTATACTGCTTCCACAATGCTGGACTTTGCTATTCACTAGCACAGGAAAACACACACACATTCACGCTAAACGCTAAATGCTAAACCTTTTGGTGTTAACATATACAGTACTGTGCTATTAAACATTTTTGTTTTTTCACAAAAGTATGGGGAGTTTCCTGTCTGAGATCTATAAAACTAATTCTGTTAAATAATGAGACACTTGGTTTATTTTGTATAATTGTGTATATGTATGTATATTATGTATAATTAAATTACAAGACATTTAAAACAGGGTTCTTTCCACAAACATCCAAGCATGGATCTTGAGCAGCAGCTGAAAAGACACCATACGGACATAATGTGGGATACCCACATTGTCCAACATCCAGAAATCCACATGAAAATCATAGAAAAGACTTATACTTATAACTTCATATGCTCATATCATCATGTTTAGAAATTGTCTTCAGGATCAAATGTAATTCAGTGACAGTTGTCTGTACATCCAAACAGGACAGTGCAAACAAGATCGACTGCAACTAATGCAACATGATTTTTCATGGACAGATCAAGAAATCTTTTCAGGAAATGCGTCTTTCACTTACTCACATGCAGAATGTCCCATAATGATGGTTCTTAATGTGGTTGTAAACAAATATTTGATTTGGATGTATTATATTATTATATTATTTGGATATGAACAGATAATGTACTTTAGAAAGAGACAGCTTTTTAGATTTAGTAAAGAATAATAAAGAATAAATTTCTCTTTTTTTTCATAGACACTCAAACCCAATTTTATTTTCATCTTAACCCCTTCTCATTACAAACACAACCTTATTTCTTTTGAAATAAAGCAGCATTTTCATTTTTTTATTATAAACATTTCAGACCAATTTTACGTTCATCTGAGCGTCCTCCCACTGTATACATGACTCCCAGTGAAAAATCATGCAATATGGCCCAATGCAATTATAACTTCTATTATAACTTCCCACTGTAAAAACCTTCTGGGTTTTTTTTTTCATTATGCATTTCCATTGGTAGTAACACACCTATGATTTAGTCACTTTTTTGAATGTGGGGTTCAAATACAAATCATGCTTTATTATTTGATTAGTTTAGGTACGTGGCTAAAATATAATGTAAATTATTATTGTATATTTTATGGACAGCCAAGCTAATACATATGTGTATTAAGAGTATAATTATTATATTATTCTAAGTTACTGAACTTATTCTGACCTGCCTAGTTAAGACATGTAGTGACATAAGCCTGTAAATAAAGGCAGTGAAAATCAATTTAAACAGTGAAGAGCAGAAGAATGTGGTTATTGTATTAAGATAGACTTGGGGGGAAAAAAAGAATCTATCCTTTAATCAGAAACACATTGTACCGTAACATGTCAGCTTTTCAGGAACTAGCCTCTTTTCAGACTATCTAACAATGGTGAAGAGGCAGGGTGGAGAGAAATTTGTAATCCTTCCAGTTTATCTGAAAACGTGGAAATCACAGAACTCAGACAGCTCACATGCTGAAAAGCAATGACTAGCGTTGCATGATATTATCTAAAATATATATCGTTATAAATCATTAATCTCAATTACTATAAATGTTTTTAGGTTTGTCTGAATTAATTACACTGCAGTATGTCCAAGACTATGAACATCTGGGTTGTACTTTGGGCTGATTGGCTGGTTGAACATCTGGTTAGATATCATTGGTTGTTGTAGTTATTTTCAGTTTATGGGATTCGGACTATTCATTTAAAAATCTTTGACAGAGAGTAAATTAAGGTCATGAGGAGATTCACAATATGGGATAATTTGATAAATTCGGTTTATCACCCAGCCCCATTTCAAATCTCTGATATCCCTATTTAATAATAATTTTGTACAAAAAGCCAATAAAATATGAATTATGTCAAAAAGTAAAAAAAAAAAAGTATTAGTTAACAGCATAAAAAACAAGTTGAAACTTGTTTGCATACTGTTCCAACAATTTTGCTAAAATATCAAATCTGTTTCTGACTGAAGTCAGTAAACGTGCAGAGTTAAATGCTGAAAATACCTTTTTTTTTAAATGTGAAATCGTGTTTCCAAATCTACATGTCCTTTTCATAAACACAGTGAGTGTGATGCTGGAGTACACACAGGAGCAGCGATAGATTTCATGGTTAAATGAATGAGTCGACAAGTAGATCTTACAGAAAGACGGCGATTATATGGTGCAGACACTGCATGGAAAGAGAGTGAGGTTGCAAAGACAGAGGGAGGAAAAAAGTAAAGACAAAGATTTAAAGGATGGAGAGAAAAAAGAGGTGAAAAGGTAGGAACAAAGGAGAGACGGAAACATGACTGAAACACATTCATATAGAAATAGGCCGAGTTGTGCAACTGCATGAATGTGTGTGTGTGTGTGGGCATGTGTGTGTGTGTGGGCGTGTGCAGTCTTGCCAACGTCAGCATTTCTCTCTACATTATTCTTGGTCATTTGATTTGAGAGGTTCTCAGGATGAACCTGCCGATGCAAGCACTTTTGCAACAGCAGCACCGCACACACACACACACACACACACAGATCCCTATGAGACAGTCAATATTCAACTGCAGAAAAATGATCACCCTGTGTGTGCACACAGCCGCACACATACACAGGAGGAGAGTGCAGGTGTGCATCACTTTAACTCTCTCTGCTGTCTCCCGGCTAATGAATGCAAATGGCCTGAAAATTCTAATCTGTGTGTTCACATGACACTTGCTTTGGCTGATTATGTGAGTCCGTCCTGTGGAAGCCCATTACTGCCAGGAAATAAAGTGTAGGAAATGTTACGAATGACAAAAATACTCATGTGTGAATAATGCTGGCTAAAGTGTAACTATACAGTATGCAACCACTTTTTATCACACGAGCGAAATTTCACACCTGAGTGTGATGATGACACCTGAGCCAGCTCCATTCAATGAATTAACTTCCATGCTAAAAAGAAAAGAAAAAAAAAAAATGAAATAAAATAATGCTAAGTAAAACTCATTATATAAACATCTAAATTATTTCGTTGACTTATCTCATAATTCTCCAATGATTCATGATGCTTGGATGAAAGCCTTTCATACTTTTTTGTAGATTTATTTGTGGCAGAAAGTCAAAATAGTGAGGAAATAAATCATAAAATATGATGTACAAAATCCAAGTTTTGCATTTGCATCAAATATAAAATGAAAATAACCAATTCCATTTGTTCTTTTTCCCACTCCATTACACATATTAGCCAAAAATGCTGACAGAATACCCTTCTGCTCACTTCGCTCTACAGCAAATGCCAGGATTGCTGCCTTTCATTGGTATTATGCATTGCAAAGCAACATGTCTGGATACAGTCATGCAACTGGAGCTCACTTCATGAGTGTACAGAGAAAGAAGCAGAGAGCAGAAGGCCTGGAGGAAAACAAGAGAATCCACGTGCACACGTGTACACTGCACCATATGACTGAAACAGTGCTCAGGTCAGTACAGGGAAACAGGGTTCAGGACCTTGCAGCATGTCATGTGTATAAATATCTAAATGGCCAGGAAGCCATACCATTTAAAGGTGTCTGAGTGTACCAGAGACTAGCATAGGTGTAATACTAATACTCTTAATCCTTTCAATGTCTGGGGGCTAAAATTTGGAACAGCTTACCGTGTGAGATCTCGGAATCTACTACAGTCTTCAAAAACAGGTGTAATAAATGTTATTTAATCAAATGGAAGAGAGGAGAGATGGGTGAATGTATTTAGTATTTTTATTAATATGTACCATTTTGTATAATGAGTAATATTATATCTACTACAAATCTACTATTAAATCTGCATTTCACAACTTCCAGTCAGTAATAGCAGGGCACAGCAGTCTGTGTTGTCATAATTTGGAGCAGGCCAGCATTTGAACTTTAAGTGTTTCTATTCTGCCAGGCTTGAAATGTATGCATACCACTGTGTTTGTTTTATATGCTGTTTATAGTTTTTTTTATTTTGCCCGTGTTTCACGTTGGATTAAATCTGTGGGCTTTTGTTTGTCTAGTTTTTTGTGAAAGATGTAGAAAGGTGTGTTATGTGTAGGTTGTTTGGTGACAGAATAAAACCTAACCAAACAACACAGTAGGTCTGTCACTTCCTGTGTCCACTATGTGGCACTAAATAACACTAATTATATGTCATGTTGCTAGATATCATACAGTATATGTATGAAAATAAAAGAATGCTATATGGAGTGTGTGGCTAGAAGGAGGATAGTTGACTCTGCTCACTGACTGAATAACGCTATGGACCATCTCACTGGGTCTCAGATGTATACTATGTCAGGGCAATAAATCAAGCAGCTGTGTCAGATTTATTAGAATTGTGTTTTTATTAATGGTCATTTAGTTGTTACGAAGATGTTTTGTGGCTGTGACATATGACCTCACGCCATCCCTGTGACATCACTGCCCTTCCGAGAGGATATGTAGGGTGCAGAGGCTGTGGTGTGCCATGGTTTCTTTAAATCCAGCATATTCAATACAAATACCACCTTTCATTTCTCATTGTTGTTTAATTTCAGTGCAAATGTCCAGGCTGACAAACATCAGAACATCTGGATCATGCAAAAAGCCACCAGAACCTTTTTTGTTTAGGCCGGGCTCAGACTGCAGGAAGACCAGGGCGAGGGGGAATCTGCTTTGGGCCTTGGTCGGTGCTGATTTTCAACACAGAACCTCTGGTAAATGTGATGGATTCGCTGACATTTCATAACAGAGCGAGAGTGACAGAGAAAGAGATAAGTGTGTGAGAGGGAAAGCTAGTGGAGCTAATAAATGATAACAGTGTGTAGCTGTACTGATTATTGTTACTTTTTGATCTTGTAATGTGAGGATGATTGCAATTACACTGCAGATAATCTGTGAAATTTCTCCTCATGGGATTGGTGCAACTCTAAATCCGTTTCTGAATCAGAAACAGTAATACTTTACTAAAGTGTTTTCTTTTTAATCAGATGCAATAATGACTGTAAATGCAGGCCAGCAGAAGGTGTTTTATCCGCTGAGCTACAACATCATCATCCCTCTAAACTGCATTTCTAAAGGTGCTACTCCAAATAAAGATTCCCTCTGTGCACTGAAACTTAAACAACGGTTTTGTTTAATTGGACATTTGCAAGATTTCCCCACCAAAACAAACACATCTTCACAATGCTGTCAGGGGATATATCTTCTGGAGGAGTTTTGTCAAGTCTGAGAATACCACCTTGATGATGTTACGGTGATGTCATCAGGGTGATCTCAGCTTGGATTTATAACAGAAAGTCTGTGGGTGTAGACCTTGAAAGACGTGGGCATGTAACCAGGAAGGGATAAATACAAAAATATGCTCTCCATTTCCATTAAGGGAAATGTCGGATTCAGCGTTTTTAAAGATTGACTGTCACTAGGGACTTCTGCTGCTTTGACTTTATCAATTCTTTTTAAAATCTGTCTCTTGCAGGTGTACCAACTAACTGGAAGTGCAATACTAAAATTATCGGATTACCCGTGTAATACATCCATGGTTTTGGTGGCTCAGAAACAGGGAAGCATTCAGTTCATAATTTCTCCCTTTGCCAGTTACAAAGGCCCAGTATGCTATTCAAGAAAAAGTGGCTGAAGCTGAACTCTGTGCTCTTCCATATGAACAGCACTTCAGTCAGAGCATTTACACATAAAGCAAGACAAACACTTAATGCTCTTCAGTTTCACCTCTTTGTCAGCAAAATGGAGAACCAAAGTGTTCAATAATAAATGAATAAATAAGTAATTATGGAATAGTCTTATGAATAAATTGTGTTAAGTATATAAATGAAGCAATAATTTGTGAAATAATTTCATAAATTATTAAAACTCAACTAATTATCACAAATATAGCTTTATAGGAGTTATTTCAAAACACCCTTTTCATAATGGAATTTTTCCCCAAAGACATCTTTATTTCATAATGTCACACTTCATGACATTGGTGTCGTCACGGCCCCTCGCCTCAAGTTTGTTTATTTTTGAGCCAGAGTTTAAATTCAGGCTGCAACATTATGAAATGTAGGAAAGGTTCAGGCAGTTACAGAAGGCACCATTTGTTATGTGTAGTGCAGACATCCCTGGTATGGTATAGCTTCTTTTTCAAACTAATGTGGAATTTGAACACTACATATACACATCCACACAGTACATACAGAGGCCTTCTTTCATATTTTTGGGGGAATACTATCATCACTATAGCAGAATGGCCTTCTTACTCACGTACACACACACACACACACACAAAGGCATTCCCTGAAGCAACCCCATCCTAAAGCTTTTAGAGAGGAAGATTGTTTTACAAATGTGCGCAACAGCAGTGGCAGGCTGTTTGACAAGATATACTGGTGATATCAATTATTAATTTAATAATTATTTACTATTATTCACTTTTCTACTTACTTTCCTCCTCGTGTGTGTGTGTGTGTGAGGCAGGATGATCAGCATATTAAAGGAAGGGCCAGAACCATATGTTAATTATGTAAATGATTGGCTTTAATCAGGCTCAGCCATGTAGCAAGTTAGCAGGGAAGGAGAATGTGTAGATCCAGCACAATCTCAATTAATATTCATCTGGAACGGTGTGTGTGTGTGTGTGTGTGTGTGTGTGTGTGTGTAGCTGTGGATTGAGGATGAATTAATAGTTTGATGAGGGATGAAAGAGCTGGAGTGGCTCAGCTCTGCTCCCCATCTGTCTTCTGTAGAGAGGGCGTCTGTGTCCACTGAGAGGTGAATATTCTATATTTCAGCCAGACAAATGGGGTAAGTTGAATTTTAGCACATCTAAAGCCACATGGGGAGCCACCAGAGGAACCACATGGAGGTTGTTGGAAACACTATTGTCTGTCCTAGCTGCTCCATACACATACACATAGACAGACAAAAAACATATATACAGCACAGACACATGGGTGAGGGACAAATGTCAATGACAAAGTAAAGTCTGGTGACGCTTGCAGAAACTATAATAATGTTGTATTTGCACCTTTACTACAAAGACCACAGTGCTTGACTGTTTAGTCCTTGACTGATGTTCAATTCTAGCGTCTAGCAGAGAATTTCAACTGTAAACAGAAATATAAATAATAACTGAAAAAGCCCCCCCCGGACTATGATTGAGACTATATGAGAGTTTAGTAAGAAAATCAACCTGAAACAATGAAAGTGAGGGGGCAGAAACAGGATAGTACATTGGGTTGGCATACCCATCCCCCATTCCCAGTGGAAATTACTCCCTTGCTGCCAACACCGACTGACCTAGCCTGGAACAGACTCGGTCCAACTTGGCCTGGTCAGTCATCACGCCCATATCATAATTACAGTAAATGCGGTTCAAGAATCATGTGGTGTGTCCCCATCAGAAAACTGATGCATTCACCTCCATGTTGATTACATTACACAAAACCCTTGATCTCACCAGTCATTTTTTTTAAAAGGAGGAAAAAAGCACTTGTGGACTCAGTCAAGTCTCTTAGCACTCAAAGACGACATTGGTTCTCTGGAAATACCAAGTCTAAGCACTGAGTGTTTCCACTGAGGCATAAATTCCCTGCAGCTTTGCAGTGTCGCAGAGGTGTCAACATGCTGTCAACAGTTTTCAGAGGGACTATTTTTTCAGAAGAAACTAGTTCCAATGAAAACGACTGACACTGAGATCTGTGGATTATCCAGAGTAACCAACATCTTGTTACTGGAGCAGCATTGTTGCTGTTATTTTTATTATTATTTTTTTAATTTTTCAATGTGAGGCCTCACACTGAAAGATTGGATATATGAGTGGAGGCATTAAACTCAGAGACAGATATCTCAAAAGCTGGACAAATAAAACCAAAACTATCTGCATGGTTTGGTTAAATTTGTCACAATTATTATATAATCGCCTGATCGCGATTATTTGAGCCGATCACTTAGCATAATCGTTAGATTCCACAATCATGGGAAGTTTTGCAGTTGAATATTAATTATTATGTACATGTTGATATTTAATCACTTTTGCCTCTATTCTTAATATACTACTGTTAATCCAAGTCTACTCTGAATAATTTCAATTACATCTTATTTCTTTGTTACTTGTAATTCTTTATTTTGATTTACAGGTAACAAACAAATGCCGAGACTAAACAACACTACTGTGGGGCAGTGAGTAGCTGCAGCTGCAGAACGCAGCTGCACAGATTTCCCACTGTGTTGTGGCCTTTTGGAATATACAGAGACAAATGGCGACCTTTTCTGTCAAAATATATTTTTTTGTTTTCACCAAGTTTACTTTTGCATGAGGGATAGTGGATTAATAAACCATTTGCTTTAATCTACAAGAGGAACTGTGTGGATATAACATATGAAAAACGTGAACACTCTGTACTGAGTTTTGGATCCTACAGGTGCGTTTCCATCAGCTGGGTTGAGGCAGATAACCTGTCTACCTGAGCACGAGGTTCCAGTGTCAGGAACGAACAGTGAAACAAAGAGCTCGGCTCTTTATAGTGCAGAGTCTTCCCTCCGGGTGCAGCAGCGTGTTTGACAGCTCAGGGGAAAGTTCTGCTGGAGATCACTTACAGACGGTCCTCTGCTGCTTCACTTCAGTCTGTTTGAACCCAGTTTAGAGTTGTTGTGCAGTGTAGTCGAACCAAACGGCTGATCTGTTATGTAACATTTGCTACATCATTATTTATTCGACATGCGTTTCCATTGACTATTTGTCACATAAACTCTTTATGGACAAAAGGAAAAAAACACCTCAAGCGAGTGTTCACTCTTTACACAGTCAGTACAAGAGAAGTCAATCTGGAACACGTTATACTATTATAAAAACTGTTACTTTCAAAACCAAACACAACACCAAAATACTGTAAATTAGACTGGAGTTTGCTACATTCTGCTACATCTATATCTAAAAAGAAATTTAAAAAAAGAAAATACACAAACTTCTAATTGGGCCGTACACCACTGAATGCCTGTTTTCATTCCTTGATGACTTCTATGAAAGACTTGTGCTAGGTGAGGAAAGGTGCCAAGTGAGGCAGAATCCAGAAAATGTTGTAATCAGTGATGGAAAGAGTACTAGAATATGGTACTCAAGTAAAAGTACTGTTACTTTAAAGAAATTTTACTCAAGTAAAAGTAGGCTACTTGTGTAAAAATGTGTTTAGATAAAAGTAAAAAGTAGGTCAGTTAAAATGTACTCTGAGTAAACGTTACTGCGTCACATTTTTAAATGGGAAAGGCCAACAACACCGACCGACAATAAATAAAAAGTCTGTGGACACCACGGCAGGTGCAACAGGCATTAATAAGCCACATAAATTAAATATCCCGACACTTCTTATAGAATTAACAGCAAAATAAAACATCACACAGGCAGAAACACGGAGCTGTATAAAAAATAAAACCTCACATATTAATGCAAAGAAAGGGGAGACTGCACAGTTTTTACACAACATGCAGCGCACACACAACGCTATGTTGTGACGTGGTTGTTGACATTCTCATCTGAAGAGTGACTTCAGTGAGTTTGTAGTTTGGTGTTGTCCTCACCTGTGTGAACAGCATTCTGCGAGTCTTAGAGCTCGTATCATTCTCTAAGAATAATATAACCAGTCCACTCGGCCTCTCTGTCCCACTGCGCTCCTCAAATTCAAAAAGTTGTGAGCTGAATGAGTCTCTCCAGTCACAATGTGACGGGGATTATTGTCACAAACAGCAGAAAGGCCTCTCACACCTCACTAAAGGTAGAAGTTCCTCGATGCACACAGAAGTCACCTGGAGGATCCACCATGAGCGTTTTAACATTTAGTAGCCAGATCCAGCATGCACCTGCTGGTCATGCAAAAATCCTGGGTGTGTTTGATTTGAGTTATTTAGCATGCTCACCGGGTGGTGCATTAAATCAGTGATTAATTAACGCAGATATAACGTTTTTTAACAATGCCGAGGTACAATAATGCTAACCATAACCACACCCCATAAGGATGTGATCCTTAATTTTATTGCATTGTTGTGCATGTTTGTACTGTTCACGAAGTGCTAGCCCCAGCCTGGGTGCGACCGCTGTTCCGCACCTCTCTCACCGCCTGACACTCAGCCAGTCAACGCTTCCATGTAGAACATTTACGTCTTCCAGCCTGTCAGCTGAGTGCAGAGTGTCTCCTCTCTGGACACGGAGCTCTCTGGAGCTCTGCCCTCCTGCTGCTGCAGACACACCAGCAGCTTCTTCTCTGCTGCAGCTGCTGATTTGGCTCCTTTCTTTTATTCCATTGGCACACAGTTTATCAGGACTTTTTCATCTGACTTTTGTTTTTACTCTGTAATGGATGCAACTTGAAATGTAGTGAAGTACACACAAAAAAATGACTTTGTTACAGTAATGAGAGTAAATGTAATTCGTTACTTCCACCCCTGATTGTAATTGTATGGGACGACGTGGCATTTCACCGTTCTCTTCCAGTCACAGAGTGGTTTGCAGCCCATCCCAGGATGGTGTCACTTCTTCCACCTCACTCTCCATTCCTCAACTCCGTAGAGGAATTCTTTTCCTCGTGGAGGTGGAAAGTTTATGACCACCAGCCCCATGATCAGATGTCCCTCTTAGACACAATGAATGCTGGATGTCTGGACATATCTGCAGAAGATTGCCAGGGATGGATCAGACACGCACAAATATTATTTCCCAGGTGTATTGCAAGAGAAGACGTATGGCGTGATGTGGAAGAGAACAAATGCAGAAGACAGGGAGCAATAAAGAAGTGTCCTTCTTTCCTAATGAAGTCTTGGTTTATGCTAAATAAATAAATAAACAAATAAATAAGATACACTTAAAAGACAATAGTGATAAATACTGTAATGCTATCAGTTGTTAGTGTTTTTTAAGGTCATTGTGTAATGAGTGACAAAGTGTTACTATTGGAAGACAAATGTTGTCAATGTACATTTTGAGTGTGAGATTAATTGCTGCAGAGCTGCATCACGGTAAAGAGAGGTGTCTGGACAGTTTTGGAGAGGTGTACTCAGTACAGATGAAATGTGTGTTACCATTGGAAAAAACTCTTAATTGCATACAACCAGATTATTGAGCAGGGGGAGATGCCGGCGTGCAATCAAGTAATTTAGAATACACCCCAAATGCATTAGAGCAATATTACACGCTTCACTGTGTGTGTGTGTAAGCAAATTCATAAAACTCATATACAGCACTGCCCCGCAGTTCAAACACACGTCGTGCTACAGGGAAGCCATTTAACAGGCTGCATACTGAAGGCACCAGTCTCCTTAAACATGTAATTATCTCTTTAGATAATACAGGGAATATAATAATAATAATAATAATAATAATAATAATAAGAAGAAGAAGAAGAAGAAGAAGAAGAATATTTTAAAGCCTAAAAAAAGGAAAAACCATCAGCATAAAGTTAGAAATAAAATGTTTCTTTTCATTTAAATTAATCACTCAAAACACATCTAACACAAGACTTTTAATCGCCATCACATTGGCATCATATTACAACAATTAAGATTTTCGGAGCAGCCACGTCACAATGTTAGGCACTGGGCACTGAACTAAATCATCTGTAGATGTGAACTGCCAAATTCTAAGTTAGAGAAGGTAGGGAGCACAGTAAATAATATATCAGCTGGTTTCATTAATTAATTCTAAATCAAACTGAAGTTATTCACAAAAGTTTTTACGGTTGGTTTTAATGTTGACAGAAAAGAATGCCCTCTCTTAGCTAGTATTTACTGTAATGACACAGGTCCTGTTTTAGATGGCACTGAG